>CAJHQP010009992.1:0-20232 GCA_905132765.1 Moricandia arvensis
TGGAGAGAAGCTCAATCAGAAGCAATGAGATCTGAACTAAACAAGGAGCAGAAATTGCTTGCTCTAAGTGTTACTTGTAATGAGCAGAGTCCAGTGAAGCCTCTAGGACGTGTGAAGGATTTACAAAGCATTGACATGAAGACATTAATAAGAGGAAGAGATCAAGAGAGGAGAGGCACTTCTGGTCAAGTGAAAGGAGTTGATCCGTACAAGACTTGTTCCACAAGTCTGTCCGTACAACCTTGGCTCCCAAGCAATCAACTCTGACCTAGCTTGGCTTGGAAGACAAGGAAATTAATTCAAATCAACCAAGAGGAGTTCAAACTTGTTTAAACTGGTCAAGGTATCCGTTTGGGCTGCAGAACCAAGTGGGGAATTAAAAATAGTAAAGCTCACATGTTCTTTTAGGTTCCTGCCCGTTGGGGACCTGTCCCTTTCTCTAGGACAGACCAACTTATTTTACTATTATCTCTTGTGTCTTCCTTTGTCTATTTATGTAACCTATTCAGAACCATTTCAAGTAAGGAAAAGAATCCTTCCTATTCTCTTTTTCTCTGTCAAGTTAACCTCTCTCTCTCCCTCTCTCCAAACATTTTCGAATCAAACTCCTCCTCTCTCACCTGTTCTTCCTTGTTCTTCATTCTGTTCTTCAACAAACTTACATGGTATCATAGCCATTTGGCTTCTAAACCTAATTTTTCTTCCGCAAAACTACTCTACTCTCATCACTCTTTCTTTTCATCTGATCAGTTCTTGAGTTTCTTGAAGAACATTCTTTTATCCAGTGGATAATAGCTCTGTTCTTGCAAGTTCATCAACTGTTCTTCATCACTTCTCACCTTCCTTTCACAATACAAACAAAGTAAACTTGTTCCTTTCTATTCTCTGATTACTCCAGTATTCAGAAACTCATCTTTTCTTCTCTAAAAACTCTTGGTACATCCTATTACCCACTGGTCCATAGCTTTTCGAAATGGAGCAAAACAAGGCAGTGGTGATTCCAGTCACTCTAAAAGGGGTGAACTACCTTCTCTGGTCAAGATTGATCAAGAATTACCTTGGTGGAAGAGGTTTATGGTCCCATATCACTCCTGGTGAGGCGCCAAAACAAACCATTCAAGGAGAAGATGGCAAGGAGACTGTGGTGGCAGATGAAGGCAAATGGAGTCAAGAGGACTTTATGGTGCTGAATATCATCCAGAGCTCACTTGATGGTCCCATAATGGAGGCCTACTCATACTGTGAAACCGCAAAGGAGTTGTGGGATACCCTTCAGAAGGTATATGGAAACATATCCAACCTCAGTAGGGTCTTTGAAGTAAAGAAGGCTATCAACTGCTTGAACCAGGAAGATATGGACTTTAACCAACACTTTGGTAAGTTCAGAGCTCTCTGGGCAGAACTGGAGATGTTGAGGCCAAGTACTACTGATCCTACCATCCTGAATGAGAGGCGTGAGCAAGACAAGGTGTTTGGTCTACTCCTCACTCTCAATCCAGGCTACAATGACCTCATCTGACATCTGTTGAGGGCAGACAAGTTACCTACCCTTGAGGAGGTATGTGCTCAAATCCAGAAGGAGCAAGGCTCAGTGGGTCTATTTGGTGGTAAAGGTGACCTGAACATGGCTCACAAGGCTGAAGTCTCAGCTAACAAGGTCTTCTTCAAACCAGAGAACCGGCGAGTTACTTGTGAGCATTGCAAGAAGAGTGGTCACATGAAGAACCAGTGCTGGATTCTTCACCCACACCTCAGGCCACCATCAAGATTTAACCAAGCAAGGGCCAGTGAAGCTGTTCAGCAAACCTCTCAGCCTATGCGTCCAAATGGTGAAGGAAGAGCTCTGATTTCTACCACCTATGCAGTTGGAGCCACATCTCAACCAGCCCGTGATGATGCCTTCATCCGCAAGTCAGACATTGAGGCCCATATCAAGGCACTCAATGCAAACTCTGGTAACTCAGTGAAATGTCTTAAATAAATCATTGAGTGATAAACCATTGATTATTGATTCAGGAGCATCTCATCACATGATTAAGGACTCTAGTATTATTAGCAACATTGAACCTGCCTTAGGAAATGTAGTAATTGCTAATGGTGATAGAGTACCTATTAGAGGCATAGGGAACTTGAAATTGTTTGATAAGGATTCTAAGGCATTTTATATGCCCACATTTGCTTCCAACTTGCTTTCAGTTAAAAAGGCCACTACTGATCTCAATTGCAAAGTTATTTTCAGCCCTAATGATGTTCATTTTCAGGATATTGAGACAAGTAAGATGCTTGGGAAAGGTGTGAGCAAGGAAGGGTTGTACTTGCTTGAAGACACCAAACTTAGTTCTGATGCTTCTTGTGCTTTTAGTTCTATTCCTGTCTTAGCTTCTAATGTATTATGGCATGCTAGATTAGGTCATCCCCATTCTCGTGCTTTAAGCTTAATGTTGCCTAATCTTTCCTTTAAAACTGATAGCTGTGAAGCTTGTATCCTTGGCAAACATTGCAAGTCTGTTTTTACTAAATCAACAACTATCTATGATCACTGCTTTGATTTAGTTCATTCTGATGTGTGGACTGCACCTAGTGTCTCTAGGGAAAACCACAAGTATTTTGTCACTTTTATAGATGAGAAATCGAAATACACTTGGCTGACCTTAATTCAATCAAAAGATAGGGTGTTAGAAGCTTTTATGAACTTTCAAATCTATATAACTAATCACTTCAATGCCAAGATTACAATTTTTAGGTCAGACAATGGTGGGGAGTACACAGGTCATGCTTTCAAAAACCACCTAGCCAAACATGGAATCATTCATCAGACAAGCTGCCCATACACACCACAAAAAATGGAGTGGCTGAGAGGAAGAATAGACATCTAATGGAAGTGGCCAGAAGCATGATGTTCCACAAAAACGTTCCAAAGAGGTTTTGGGGGGATGCTGTGGTGTCAGCATGCTATCTGATCAACAGAACACCCACAAGGGTCCTCCATGATGTCTCTCCTTATGAGGTATTGAACAAAACTAGACCATCCATTGATCATTTACGTGTGTTTGGGTGTATGTGCTTTGTCTTGATTCCAGGGGAACAGAGAAACAAACTTGAAGCAAAGAGTATCAAAGCAATGTTTATTGGTTATTCAGCTAACCAGAAAGGATACAAGTGCTATGTACCAGAAACTAGGAGAGTTATGGTCTCAAGGGATGTGAAATTTTTGGAGTCTCAAGGGTATTATGATGAGAAGAGCTGGGGTAACTTGAAGGATCTCTCACATGCGCCTTCAGACAGAGCAAACAACCTGAGGATCATCCTAGAAAGTCTTGGTATTAGTCAACCTCAGACAAGGGAGGAAACAAGAGAAGGACCTTCTCAAACTGCTGGAACGGTTGAAAATGAGACCCATCTTGATCATGAGGGGGGATACCAACCAGAACCAGAGGAGACAATACATCATGAAGGTTCTGAAATTCATGATCAACATGGTTCAGAAGAAACCCAGGAGCAGCTTCAACCACAAACCCATGAAGATGAAGAAGCTGAAGAAGATCAGGTGCAGCCATTAAGAAGAAGCACAAGAATCAGGCAACCCCCATCTAACGGGACGAACACAAGGGTGTACTACAATGCAAACGCAGTAGCTCATCCCATTCAAGCCACATGCTCTCTAGCTCAATATCCAGAAGAGCATCGAGTCCTCATGAGCAACTTGGATCAAGAATACATACCAAGATCTTATGAAGAAGCAATGGAGGATAAGGAGTGGAAGGAATCAGTAGGTCATGAAACTCAGGCAACGATAGACAATGATACTTGGTATGAGGCTGAACTTCCAAAAGGGAAGAAGGTATTGAATTAAATAAAGGGATGACCAGAAGAAGAAGATGGTTGATGATCCAAGGATAAGTTCAACAAGAGAAGCCAATCTGGTTCTGTTTGTACAGACTTGGGTCCAAGCAATCTACTATGACCTAACTTGCCTTGGGAGGCAAGGTACTGATGGGAACACTAGCTGAGGGTCTCCAGAAGCTAAGGAAACCGTTGGTAGAGGGTTTGACCAGATTCAAATTCAAATATGGAAGAAAATCACATGTTAAGCTTAAGGGGAGAGCTGTTGCTGGCCTGTGACTTTCACTCATCAGACCTGGTCACTATCTCTCTCCTGTCCCTTTTGTTGGAATTCATGAGTGTTTGTCTCATGTCAAGAGAGTATTCAGTTAACTTGTAACTGAATCCTCTTAAACCATACAACAGGAACTCACCAGTGAAAGGAAGAGACAGCCAACTAGTGGTTGAATCCTTTTAAACAGCCTACACTATAACCAAGATCCTAGACAGCAAACTGGTTATGTGTGGCAAAGAATCTCTAGGTTGAATCTATCCTTCTGAAGTAACACAACACTTTGAGTTTGTGTACCTAAGATGAAGAGGATTTAGAATCAGTAATCTAGAGTTTAAGAAGTAGATAAAGAAGAGTTTAGAGTGAGTTTGACAAGTATTAGGCTGCCTTAAGAGAGAAAGAGCTAAGGCAGCCTCTAAACCATAATACTTAACTCCTTACATTGTGAATATTGTTTAGACACAAGCAAGGGAGAGAGAGCACACGAAATTAGAGAGAGAAACTTGTCTATTGATTCTGGTTGAATGTTACAAGTGATGGAGAAGCCTTTATATAGGCAATACACATGATTAAACAATTACTAAAACATGAAAACATAAACAAATAATTCTGTAGAGAATGAGAAGAGGCCAAAGGAGATACAGCCAAGGTCTGGCTCGTCCAGGAACAGAAGAAAGGGACAGGAGGAAGGGTGTGGTCTCCATGGTGATAGTGACAGGTCTGCTACAACTCCTTATGCACCCATGTGACTTTTCTCTGCCTAATTCAAACCAGATCCTTCCTTTTGAATTCAAACTGAGTATCCTTAGGTTTCTGGAGGTTATCAACGTCCCTTAAGCCTTCCCACTCGTTTCTTGCCTTGCAAGGTAAGTTAGGTCAAGATGTTGCTTGTGGAGCAAGTCTGTACGGACAGAACCAAATTGGCTTCTCTTGATGAACTCTCTTTCAATAATGAACCAGCATCTTCTTCTGGTCATTCCTTTCTTTATTTTAACACTCCCCCTCAAGCTTGACCATAGGAGATCCTTGGGCAAGCTTGGAACTGAGAGTACTTGCCTCATTAAAAACCTAAGTATGGAAAACCTCTTAGGATAAAACCATACTTAGGGAAAAAGAGTGCAACCACCCTCAGCCTAGGGATTGGCCAGTGGGTTTATGAGTCTTATGATCAAGTTTAGGGACTCATAAACCCTAGATTATGGCCTTACTTCAATGGCAAGCAGGCACCAATGCCTTCCTTGCTTCACACTCAAAACTGCCTGGAACTCTCCATGTGGCTGGTTCTTTGTCTCCCCCTTTCTTCTGACATCCTGCCATCATCAAAGGGTTTGATCCACGACCATACTCTTCTCATGAGGTCCAAGTACCTGATTCAAACAATGCACAAACACATGCATTAATTCTCAAGGGGCAAACTTATTCAATCATAAGAATGAATATAGATTTAGGTACTTCCCTTGCATAATTTTCTGAAGAATGGACATTGACTTCTCATATTTAACACCCCACCTCAAGCTTGACCTGAGAATGAGAGTATGTGGTCAAGCTTGGAAGATGAGAGTCAATGATGATCACCAATGTCTTGAGACCACAGCCCTCTTGGCTTGAATTATGGCCTTTTCTCTTGAGTTTACATCCTGTCCACCCTCTTGGCATCAGGTAAGTAACTTCTGAGCAATCTCTCCACTGCCCCATTCATCCTCTCAACCATCTTGGGAGTTAATGGACACAATCAGTGTCCAAAGTGTTGATGGGCAGTGGGCAATCTCCATGGTCAGGAATATACATCAAGTGTAGGCTCTGATCAACATGGGCAGGTTGTCAACAAACACTAAGACAAGCATCAGTAGACAACAAGAGATCAGATCATGGGTTTTCACCAAGTCTGATCTTTAAAACACATTTCAAACAAGCAATGGACAGATATCTTCATGATTCTATCCTAGCAACACTCTCTGAATCCAAATCAACGAGACTAAGCATTCAGGCCACAACACAATCAGTTCTCCTAAGGACAGAAACAAAACTATTCTTTTAAGACAACTTAACTTGAAGACAGTTTAACAACCTTAGGGAGATTCTAAACAAGATTGTGAGAATAGAGATTTAAGTAACCAAGAGTATAAGTAACCAGAGAAAAAGTAGAGAGTAGAGAATGATGTAACCAGAGTATTTGTAGCCAGAGAATGGGAGAATGATGGAGAATAAGTAACCTGGAGAATTAGAGAATGAGAGAATAGAGAATAGAAAAGAGAATTGTCTCAAGAGTTCTAATGGACAGAGTTTTGCTCTGTTTTCTTGAGTTTTGCGGAAGCATAAACAGCCAGGAGCATCCATACTCATCAAGAGTTTGGTGCTTTATTAGCTGAAACATAATGGACCATTGAACAATTAATTTGCTCACTGATCTTAGACATATGCCACTGGAATAACTCATGAACTGATGTTTTCCAGGGCTTTCAACAAAAGAACCAACAGAATAACACATGAAGAAGTGTTTTTCTGTGGCTTAGACAACAATGAATCCAATGGATCAAAACAGTTTGTCCACTGGTCAAAGAGATGCTCCATTAAGAGAAAGCTATTATATAATGGATAAAGCATAATGGTGAAGCATTTTCGAAATCTTTCTCTTCCTCAAGCTTCATTCAAGATACTAACAAGTACTGACCAAGCTAACACAATATCAGAGTGGGAGAGAAAGGATTTATTTAAACAAGACAGAGACAAAAGAGGTGAGTTTATTCCCAAAGAAGAGCAACAAAGCTCTGATACCATGTTGGAATTCATGAGTGTTTGTCTCATGTCAAGAGAGTATTCAGTTAACTTGTAACTGAATCCTCTTAAACCATACAACAGGAACTCACCAGTGAAAGGAAGAGACAGCCAACTAGTGGTTGAATCCTTTTAAACAGCCTACACTATAACCAAGATCCTAGACAGCAAACTGGTTATGTGTGGCAAAGAATCTCTAGGTTGAATCTATCCTTCTGAAGTAACACAACACTTTGAGTTTGTGTACCTAAGATGAAGAGGATTTAGAATCAGTAATCTAGAGTTTAAGAAGTAGATAAAGAAGAGTTTAGAGTGAGTTTGACAAGTATTAGGCTGCCTTAAGAGAGAAAGAGCTAAGGCAGCCTCTAAACCATAATACTTAACTCCTTACATTGTGAATATTGTTTAGACACAAGCAAGGGAGAGAGAGCACACGAAATTAGAGAGAGAAACTTGTCTATTGATTCTGGTTGAATGTTACAAGTGATGGAGAAGCCTTTATATAGGCAATACACATGATTAAACAATTACTAAAACATGAAAACATAAACAAATAATTCTGTAGAGAATGAGAAGAGGCCAAAGGAGATACAGCCAAGGTCTGGCTCGTCCAGGAACAGAAGAAAGGGACAGGAGGAAGGGTGTGGTCTCCATGGTGATAGTGACAGGTCTGCTACAACTCCTTATGCACCCATGTGACTTTTCTCTGCCTAATTCAAACCAGATCCTTCCTTTTGAATTCAAACTGAGTATCCTTAGGTTTCTGGAGGTTATCAACGTCCCTTAAGCCTTCCCACTCGTTTCTTGCCTTGCAAGGTAAGTTAGGTCAAGATGTTGCTTGTGGAGCAAGTCTGTACGGACAGAACCAAATTGGCTTCTCTTGATGAACTCTCTTTCAATAATGAACCAGCATCTTCTTCTGGTCATTCCTTTCTTTATTTTAACACCTTTCTCCTCCTCTGGACGTGCCTCCCCTTGGTTGTATCCCCTTTGGCCTCTTCTCATCCCTACAGAATTATTTGTTTATATTTCCTTGTTTTAGTAATTGTTTATTGTAAGTGATTGTCTATTTAGAGACCTTCACCCTCTCTTGTAACACTTACCAGAATCAATAGAAAAGTTTCTCTCTCTCTAAGCTCGTGTCTCTCTCTCTCTCTTGCTTGTGTCTAAACAATATTCACAATGTAAGGAGTTAAGAATTAGGGTTTAGAGGCTGCCTTAAATCTATCTCTCTTAAGGCAGCCTAATACTTGTCAAACTCACTCTAAACTCTTCTTTATATTCTCTTAATCTCTAGATTACTGATTCAAAAATCATCTTCATCTTAAGTACACAAACTCTAAGTGTTGTGTTACTTCTCAAGGATTAGATTCATACTAGAGAGTTTCTACTTCACAAAACCAGTTTACTTTCTCGGATTCTTGGTTATATAGTAAGCTGTGTATGAGGATTCAATCACAAGTTGGTTGTCTCTTCCATTAAATGGTGAGTTCCTGTTGTGTGGTTGAAGAGGATTCAGTTACAAGTTAACTGAATACTCTCTTGACATGAGACAAACACTCATGAATTCCAACATGGTATCAGAGCCTCAAAGCTCCTGAAAACCTATTCATACTTCCGCAAAATCTCTGTAAAAATCTGTCTACAAAATCTTCTTGGATACATCTCTTTATCCACTGGTCCAAAGGTCTTCCAGGAGGGAACAAAATCACCAGAACTCAAGATAGAAGAGTATACCAGTGTTTGAAACTTACGGAAGCCTCATCTCAGTTCAACAAGCTTCATCAAAGTTTCAGTTTCCAGTTCTGTCTTTTGCAAAACCAGTGGGTACATTCTTTTGTCCACTGGTCCAAACTTTCCAAGATGGAGAGATTAATTGAAATGGCAAATCCAGAGACTTCAAGGGGTCCAAAGAAGAAACAAAACCACCTCCTCTGGTCAAAGATGCTGAAGAAAATCCATGGGGAAAACCTTTCTTGGAGCAAGGTCACTGAAAAAGTGGCTGTTCAAACTATTTTCTAGCCAACAAAGCTGAAGCTCACTCTCTGATCCCCAAGACCCACGACCAGCAAGAAGACAGGAGGGGTTTGAAGTGTCTCCTTGACCAGAAGGAGAGAATCATCAAGAAGAGGTGTTTGATATTCAATCCACACCTCAAACCACTTCAGTTTCACTAATCCCACGTGGGCTGGAGGTTCAAGAAACCAGCTCAGGTTCTTGATAAGCTGTGCCTCCTTGAAATAAAGAGCAAGAAGCCCATGTGTTCAGAGCCTACAGAAGATGTAAATTCCTGTCCATGGAGAAAATGCCCACTGCCCAACAACACTTTGGACACTGATTGTGTTCATTAACTCCCAAGATGGTAGAGGAAGATTGGTGTTGTGGAGAGATTTCTCAAGCGGTATTACCTGAAGCCAAGAGGGTGAACAGGTGGTTCTTCAAGAGAGAAAGGCTACAATTTAAGCCAAGAGAGCTGTGGTATCAAGGTCTTGGCTGTCATTGGCTCTCAACTTCAAGCTTGGCCATATACTCTCATTCTCTGGTCAAGCTTGAGGAGGGGTGTTAATGAGAAGCCAATGACCCATTGTTGAAGCTGAAGCAAAGGAAAAAGGGGAGTTGACCAGGGATACTCTTGGCTGAGCAAAGAGAAGGCAGTTCACTAAAAAGATGGCTGCTGACTCTTTGCAAAGTCCCCCTATCAAGTCAGTTCTACAAGTCACTTTGCAAGGCCATTCTGAAGAAGGATGAAGTGAGGGATTCAAGTGCAAGCCATGAGGGCAGACACTCCTCATTATCACCCCAAATACATGCTGGCTTGATCTCAACCCATGAAGAAGGCAAGAAGTCAGAAACAAGGGGGAGACAAGCTGTGAAACAAGAAGAAGGTTCTAATGGAACCAGTTGAGTGTGAAGCAAGAAAGGAGTGGCGCCCTTCCTGGCCAATAAAATTGTCTAAACCTAGGCTGGATTGCTTGTACTCTTTTTCCCTATAATTAGGTTTTTAATGAGGCAAGTAATCTCAGTTCCAAGCTTGCCCAAGGATTCTATGGTCAAGCTTGAGGGGGAGTGTTGGAATAATGAAAGAAAGAGAAGAAGAAACAAAGCTGGTTAAAGATAGAATCTGGATCAAGCAGACTTGACTTGCAAGGAAAGATGAAGGTTGTCCATAAACCACTTAACCTAACCTGACTTGCAAGGCAAGAAAGGTGTTTGGAAAACTCTTGTTTAGAATCTGCCTAAGGGTGTTAAACTGTGTTGAAAAAATTGTCTTATTTCTGCCCTTAGGAAAATTAATTCTCTTGTTGGCCTGAATGCTTAGTCTTGATGATTAGGATTCAGAGAGTGTTTCTGGGATAGAATCATGAAGATATTTGTCCATTGCTTGCTGTACTTGCTCTAAATGTGTTTTAAAGATCAGACTTGGTGAAAACCCATGTTCTGGTCTCTTGTTTGTCTACTGATGCCTGTGTCTAGTTATTTGTTTCACAGGTTGCCCATGTTGTTCAGAGCCTACACATGATGTATATTCCTGACCATGGAGATTGCCCACTGCCCATCAACACTTTGGACACTGATTGTGTCCATTAACTTCCAATATGGTTGAGAGGACGAATGGAGCAGTGGAGAGATTTCTTAGAAGTGACTTACCTGGTGCCAAGTAGAGGTGTCAATGGGCGGGCTGTCCATGGGTTTTGCCCAGTCCAATTCATTTTGGGTGGAATATGGACGTGCCCAATTAATAAATGGTCCAACTGGACCAAAAGACCAATTGGTCTATGGTCAATTGGGTGAAGACCAAATGGACAATGGGTGTCCATGGACGCTGCCTAAAAATATCATTTATGATGTTTGTTACCAAAAATATATAGTTTTAACAAATTTAGTGAAAAAACACATCTTTCAACGAAAATTAAAAATTTTAAGCGAGAATTGATAAAAGTAACATTTTTCCATCTTGCGGGAAAAGCTTAATTTTTTTGGTTTTGGCGGAGAAAACTTATTTCTTGTTTTTGGTGAGAAACTTTAATTTAATTTCTCAGTTTTACGGAAAAAATATAATTTTTATTTTGCGGAACAACCTATTTTTCAGGTTTTTGACGGAAAAACATGATTTTTTTGTTTTTTGGCGGAAAAACTTAATTTCCCCTCGGTTTTGACGGGAAAATGATTTTTTTTGTTTTGACAGAAAAAACGTGATTTTTTTCGTTTTGGCGGGAAAACTTAATTTTCAAGTTTTGGTGGGAAAGCGTGAATTTTTCGGCGTTTGGCGGAGAAACTTTATTTTCTGCAGGTTCGGAGGGAAAACTTATTTTCTCTGTTTTTGCGGAAAACGTGATTTTCAATTTTGGCGGAAAAACTTAATTTTTCATTTTGGCGAAAAACTTCTTTTCACGGTTTTTTCGGCGGGAAATGCGATTTCTCGGTTTTGGGCGGGAACGGCGATTTTCCCTCGGTTTGGCGGAAAACGCGATTTCTCGGTTTTGGCGGGAAAACAGACGATTTCTCAGGTTTTGGCGGGAAAACGCGATTCTCGTTTGGCAGGGAAAACGCTATCTCTGTTTTGGCGGGAAAACAGCGATTTCTTGGTTTTTGGCGGGAAAACGCGATTTTCGGTTTTTGGCGGGAAACGCGATTTCCTGCGGTTTTGGCGGGAAAAACGCGATTATCTCGTTTTGGCGGGAAAACGCGATTTCTCCGGCGATATTTCTCGGTTTTGGCGGGAAACAGTGATTCTCCGTTTGTTGGCGGGAAACGCGAATTTCTCGTTTTGGGCGGGAAAACCGCGATTTTCTCGGTTTTGGCGTGGAAAACGCGATTTCTCGGTTTTTGGGGAAAAATGCGCAATTTCTCGATTTTGGCGGTAAAACGTGCATTTCTCGGTTTTGGCGGGAAAACGTGCGATTTCTCGTTTTGGCGGGAAAAACGCGATATCTGCGATTTTTGGGCGGGAAACGCATTTCTCGGTTTTTGGCGAAAATGCGATTTTTTCGGTTTTGAGGAGAAACTTGATTTTTTGATTTTGACGAGAACAGTGATTTCTGGTTTTTGCGGGAAAACATAATTTTTTGTTTTGGCAGGAAATAGTGATTTTTCGGCTTTTGGCGAAAAAATATTATTTCTTGGTTTTGATGAGAAAACATTATTTTCGGTTTGGTGAGAAACATTATTTTCGGTTTTGGCGGGAAAGCTTAATTTTTTGGTTTTTGATGGAAAAAAAAATATTTTGGCGGGAAAACATGATTTCCTATTTAAAGAAAAAAATGTATTTTTTCATAATTAAAATAATTCTAACATACTATTGGGTGTCATGGTCATGCGCAAACTGGACATGGCCTCTATTGGTTATGGACACGTTGTTTAGACCATTGTCCAATTGGACGCGCCCACTATTGCCAAAAACTTAAAATGGTCCGCAATTGGTTAAGCATTTGGGTCTGGACAGGACTCTTTGACACCTCTAGTGGCCAAGAGGGTGGACAGGATGTACACTCAATGAGAAAGGCCACAATTCAAAGCCAAGAGGCTGTGGCAAATTTCAAGCCAAGAGGGGCTGTGGTCTCAAGGCTTGGTGTCATCACTGCTCTCAGTCTTCCCAAGCTTGACCACATACTCTCAATTCTCAGGTCAAGCTTGAGGATGGGGTCTTAAAATGAAGAAGCCAATGTCCATTCTTCAGAAACTTATGCAAGGGAAATACCTAAATCTATACTCATACTTATGATTGCTAGGTTTCCTTGAGAATTGATGCATGTGTTTGTGCATTGTTTGAAAAGCGGTAACGCTATTGAGCTCAATGAACAAGGTAGACTTGGGACTCAACCATGATGAAGGCAAGAAGCCAAAAGAAAGGGGGAGACAAACTCTGACCAAAGAAGAAGCTCAAAGGTGTGATGAGTGTGAGGCAAGGAATGGCATTGGTGCCTACTTCCTATTGAAGAAAGCCATGATCCAGGTCTAAGGGTCCATGAAAAAATCTTCAGCTGCCTTATGGGGGCTGCACTGGCCAATCCTAGGCTGAGGGTAGTTGCACTCTTTTTCCTAAGTGATGGTTTTATCCCTAAAGGGTTTTCCAGCAACTTAGGTTTTTTAATGAAGCGCAAGTGCTCCTCGTTCGCAAGCTTGTCGGCAATGATCTCCTATGGGTCAAGCTTGAGGGGGAGTATTGAATAATAAAGGGTGACCAGAAGAAGAAGATGGTTGAATGATCCAAGATAAGTTCATCAAGAGAAGCCAATCTGGTTCTGTTTGTACAGACTTGGATCCCAAGCAATCTACTTGCACTAACTTGCCTTTGGAGGCACAGGTATCTGATGGAACCGAGCTGAAGGGTCTCCAGAAAGCTAAGGAAACCGTTGGTAGAGGGTTTGACCAGATTTAAATTCAATATGGAGAAAGTCACATGTTAAGGTAAGGGGAGAGCTGTTGCTGCCTGTCACTTTCACTCATCAGACCCTGGTCAATATCTCTCTCCTGTCCTTTCTCCTCCTCTGGACGTGCCTCCATTGGTTGGTAATCCCCTTTGGGCTCTTCTCATCCCTACCAGAATTATTTGTTTATCTTTCCTGTTTTAGTAATTGTTAATTGTAAGTGAATTGTCTATGTTAAAGACTTCACCCTTCTTGTAACACTTACCCAGAATGCAAATAGACAAGTTTCTCTCTCTTTAAGAATCGTGTCTCTCTCTTCTCTTGCTTGTTGTCTAACAATATTCACAATGTAAGGAGTTAAGCATTAGGGTTTAGAGGCTTGACTTAACTCTATCTCTCTTAAGGCAGCTAATACTTTGTCAAACTCACTCTAAACTCTTCTTATATTCTCTTAATCTCCTAGATTACTGATTCTAAAATCCCCTCTTCAATCTAAGTAAGCAAACTCTAAGTGTTGTGTTAACATCTCTCAAGGATTAGATTCCTACTAGAGAGTTTCTGCTTACAAAAGCCGTTTACTTTCCGGATTCTTGGTTATATAGTAATCGCTGTGTATGAGGAATTCAACTCAGCAAGTTGGTTGTCTCTTCCATTAAATGGTGAGTTCCTGTTGTGTGGTTGAAGAGGATTCAGTTACAAGTTAACTGAATACTCTCTGACATGAGACAAAACTCATGAATTCCAACAGAAGGCAAGTAACAAGAGATGGATCTTCACAATCAAAGTTACTAGCAATGGTAAAACCGACGGAAGAAGACAGGCTGGTTGCAGGGGATTACTCAACTTATGGATGAGGATTACCTGATAGCCTTTGCACAGTAGCAAAATTCACACCATCAGAATCATCCTATCTCTTGCTAACCACTGAAGTGGCGGGCTTTAATGGCAAATGGATGTGAAGAATTGGCTTTTCTTCAAGGGGAACTAAGAAGATGATGTATACATGAGACCCGCCTGGCCTGGTCTAGAGTTAACCTAGTGCAACAGGCAATGTGTTTTGAGGCTCAAGAAGGCTATCTATGGGTTAAAGCAATCAAACAAGAGCTTGGTATCTAAAACTCAGTACACCTGAAATGGAAAAGGGTTTAGGACGATCAGAGGCAGCATCATACTCTATTCACTCTCACCAGCCACAAGGTATAGTAGGTCATCCTTGTGTATGTTGATGATATCATCATCAAACAAGGGAGTGACAAAGAGGTATACAACCACAAAAGCTTACTTAAATTGTTTTGAGATCAGGATTTAGGAGAGCTAAAGGTATTTCCTGGGAATTGAAGTATTGCCGCTCTAATGAGGGGCTTTCTTGTCCCAAAGGAAGTACACCAAACCCTTTTGGGGGAAACCCCTTTTTTGGAAAATGGGAAAAGGGCAAAAAAAAGGTAAACTCAAACAAGGAAAAGAGTAAAGACCCCATGGCGAGGGGATCAGTTCTTTCTGGTAAGATCCAGTTCTGGATCTTACCAGTGTTTGAAACTTAAGGAAGCCTCATCTCAGTTCAACAAGCTTCATCAAAGTTTCAATTTCCAGTTGAGGTTCAAACCGGGACAGAAAAGTAAGAAGATTTGAAGCTGTCTACAGTTCATCGAAAACCTAACCAGACTTGACTTGCAAGGCAAGGAGTGAGTGGGGAAGACCTTTTGGACGTGTCTGAAGTTCTAGAAGTCAAGGAAATTCAGTTTGAATGCAATTGGAACAATCTGGTTTGATTTAAGCAAGAAGAAGTCACATGGGGTGCATAAGGAGTTGTGTAGACATGTCACTGTCACCAAGGAAGGCTGTGCCTCTCCTCCTGTCCCTTTCACCTCCTCTGGACATGCCAGTCTGTCTACAACAGCCTGCTACACCAGTCTGTCCAGCCAGTTCTGAATCATCTTTGCATACACTATTATTAGTTTACTTTACCTCTTATATTGTTAGTTTAATGTGTTTGTAGTCTTGTGAGTTGTTTGTGTCTTGGCTATAAAGCCCCCACATGTAATTCACGAAATCTCTAAGGAGAAATGAACCAAATCCTTCACTTATTCTCTGGTTCACACACTCTCAAAAACTCCTCTCTCTCTCTGGTCCACACAGCCTCATACTCTCCAAACTCTCATAATCTCTCAATCTCACTCACAAAACAGTCTCTTAGCCAAAACTGATTCTCTTTCACCCAAACTCTTCATTCTCTGAATACACTCGTCTAAACACTTTATTCTCACCATATTATCATCATTTTCTCTTATTTCTCACATGGTATCAGAGCCTCAAAGCTCCTGAAAACCTATTCATACTTCCGCAAAATCTCTGTAAAAATCTGTCTTAAAAATCTTCTTGGATACATCTCTTTATCCACTGGTCCAATGGTCTTCCAGGAGGGAAAAATATCACCAGAACTCAATATAGGAGAGTATACCAGTGTTTGAAACTTAAGGAAGCCTCATCTCAGTTCAACAAGCTTCATCAAAGTTTCAATTTCCAGTTCTGTCTTTTGCAAAACCAGTGGGTACATTCTCTTGTCCACTGGTCCAAACTTTCCAAGATGGAAAGATTTATTGAAATGGCGACTCCAGAGACTTCAAGGGGTCCAAAGAAGAAACAAAATCACCTCCTCTGGTCAAAAATGCTGAAGAAAATCCATGGGGAAAACCATTCTTGGAGCAAGGTCACTGAAAAAGCTGGCTGTTCAAATTATTCTCTAGCCAACAAAGCTAAAGCTCACTCTCTGATCCCCAAGACCCATGACCAGCAAGAAGGCAGGAGGGGTTTGAAGTGTCTCCTTGACCAGAAGGAGAAAATCATCAAGAAGAGGTGTTTGATATTCAATCCACACCTCAAACCACTTCAGTTTCACTAAGCCCCAATGGGCTGGACGTTCAAGAAACCAGCTCAGGTTCTTGATAAGCTGTGCCTCCTTAAATTAAAGAGCAAGAAGTCCATGTGTTCAGAGCCTACAGAAGATGTAAATTCCTGTCCCTGGAGAAAATGCCCACTGCCCAGCAACACTTTGGACACTGATTGTGTTTATTAACTCCCAAGATGGTAGAGGAAGATTGGTGTGGTGGAGAGATTGCTCAAGCGGTATTACCTGAAGCCAAGAGGGTGAACAGGTGATTCCTCAAGAGAGAAATGCTACAATTCAAGCCAAGAGGGCTGTGGTCTCAAGGTGTTGGCTGTCATTGGCTCTAACCTTCAAGCTTGGCCATATACTCTCATTCTCTGGTCAAGCTTAAGGAGGGGTGTTAATGAGAAGCCAATGACCCATTGTTGAAGCTGAAGCAAAGGAAAAAGTGGAGTTGACCAGGGATATACTTGGCTGAGCAAAGAGAAGGCAGTTCACTGAAAAGATGGCAGCTAACTCTTTGCAAAGTCCCCCTATTAAGTCAGTTTTACAAGTCACTTTGCAAGGACATTCTGAAGAAGGATGAAGTGAGGGATTCAAGTGCAAGCCAGGAGGGCAGACACCCCTCATTATCATCCCAAATACATGTTGGCTTGATCTCAACCCATGAAGAAGGAAAGAAGTCAGAAACAAGGGGGAGACAAGCTGTGAAATAAGAAGAAGATTCAAATGGAACCAGTTGAGTGTGAAGCAGGAAAGGAGTGGCGCCCTTCCTGGCCAATAAAGTTGTCTAAACCTAGGCTGGATTGCTTGTACTCTTTTTCCCTATAATTAGGTTTTTAATGAGGCAAGTAATTTCAGTTCCAAGCTTGCCCAAGGATTCCTATGGTCAAGCTTGAGGGGGAGTGTTGGAATAATGAAAGAAAGAGAAGAATAAGAAGAAGCAAGCTGGATTAAGGTTCAAACCGGGACAGAAAAGTAAGAAGATTTGAAGCTGTCTACAGTTCATCGAAAACCTAACCAGACTTGACTTGCAAGGCAAGGAGTGAGTGGGGAAGACCTTTTGGACGTGTCTGAAGTTCTAGAAGTCAAGGAAATTCAGTTTGAATGCAATTGGAACAATCTGGTTTGATTTAAGCAAGAAGAAGTCACATGGGGTGCATAAGGAGTTGTGTAGACATGTCACTGTCACCAAGGAAGGCTGTGCCTCTCCTCCTGTCCCTTTCACCTCCTCTGGACATGCCAGTCTGTCTACAACAGCCTGCTACACCAGTCTGTCCAGCCAGTTCTGAATCATCTTTGCATACACTATTATTAGTTTACTTTACCTCTTATATTGTTAGTTTAATGTGTTTGTAGTCTTGTGAGTTGTTTGTGTCTTGGCTATAAAGCCCCCACATGTAATTCACGAAATCTCTAAGGAGAAATGAACCAAATCCTTCACTTATTCTCTGGTTCACACACTCTCAAAAACTCCTCTCTCTCTCTGGTCCACACAGCCTCATACTCTCCAAACTCTCATAATCTCTCAATCTCACTCACAAAACAGTCTCTTAGCCAAAACTGATTCTCTTTCACCCAAACTCTTCATTCTCTGAATACACTCGTCTAAACACTTTATTCTCACCATATTATCATCATTTTCTCTTATTTCTCACAATGAGTCCAAGACGAGTGTGGATGGACTCAATGGTCTTCTGCCTAGCTGCTTTAGTAAACATATCAGCTAGTTGATCTTCACTCCGGGTGTAGAATGGCAATATATCTCCGGATACTATCATTTGCCTCACCTTGTGGCAATCAACCTCAATATGCTTAGTCCTCTCGTGGAACACTGAGTTGGAGGCAATGTGTATAGCAGCTTGGTTGTCACAATGCATGATCATGGGTGTGTCTTGATCAATCCCCAAGTGCTTCAGTATCCCTTTGATCCAAACTAACTCATTTGTAAGCTTCAACATGGCTCTATACTCGGCTTCAGCACTGGAACAGGACACCACCTTTTGCTTCTTACTCTTCTAGGTAACAAGGTTCCCACCAATGAAAGTGCAATAACCAGTGGTCGACTTCCTATCCATCCTATCCCCGGCCCAATCTGCATCACAATATCCAACCACTTCTGTGCTCTCATTGCACCCCATCCAAACTCCTTGACTTGATGTTCCATTCAGGTACATGAGTGTTGGAATAATGAAAGAAAGAGAAGAAGAAGAATCAAGCTGGATTAAGGTTCAAACCGGGGCAGAAAAGTAAGAAGATTTGAAGCTGTCTACAGTTCACTGAAAACCTAACCAGACTTGACTTGCAAGGCAAGGAGTGAGTGGTGAAGACCTTGTGGACGTGGCTGAAGTTCTAGAAGTCAAGGAAATTCAGTCTGAATGCAATTGGAAAAATCTAGTTTGATTTAAGCAAGAAGAAGTCACATGGGGTGCATAAGGAGTTGTGTAGACATGTCACTGTCACCAAGGAAGGCTGTGCCTCTCCTCCTGTTCCTTTCACCTCCTCTGGACATGCCAGTCTATCTACAACAGCCTGCTCTACACCATTCTGTCCAGCCAGTTCTGAATCATTTTTCCATACAATATTATTAGTTTAGTTTACCTCTTATATTGTTAGTTTAATTTGTTTGTAGTCTTGTGAGTTGTTTGTGTCTTGGCTATAAAGCCCCCACATGTAACCCACGAAATCTCTAAGGAGAAATGAACCAACTCCTTCACTTATTCTCTGGTTCACACACTCTCAAAGACTCTTCTCTCTCTGGTCTGTTGGATTTTCACCAGAGTATGTAGATCTGGGTTTGTGTGTGATGAACAAGCCTTTAAGGCAATGATGAACACGAAATGAAGAAGAGAATAGGTTCTGGTTTACTTGTATAAACTTGAATCAAAACCGGAGATTAAGAGAGACTTAGAGAGATTAAAGAGAATAAGAAAGGGGTAGACTAAGAGAGGTTTCGAATCAAGAACATCAAGCTTTTATTTCTGGAAGTGGAGAGGGGTTTTCCCCCTTACTCCCTTGAATAATAAACTCGACAGGATACACAATATATAGAGAGAGATGGAAGGCTACACGGATCAAAACCCTAAGGAATAAGCATGTGAAGTCAAGGTAACCAGGCTGGTTAATTTGAAACTTGTGGCTCAGAAGCTCCACACGTTTGGACAGGCTGGAAAGGCTCTTCCTTTGCTTTTGGGGGGATGGATAAGAAACCTTATCCATAAACGGCTCCTTTCTTCCTTCTTCCTTCCTTTGGTGAGTGGATAAGGTTATCCACACCTTGGCTCCTTCCTGGAAGCTCCCTTGGCCGAATATACCAAGGCATCTTCCTTTGGTCGCCTAAACCCTTCCTTTACACCCAAGATTGATCTTCACTTCAAACCCTAACCCTTCCTTTCTTCACAAGTCTTGAAGCTTCCTTGGCAAACACGTCTTGTCATTTTAGGGTCACTTGATGTGCCCTAACCTTCCCAAGCCTTAAACTCATCTTCAAAGATCAAATGGTCGAGTTTAAATGTTTGTGGGTCGAGTCTGGTCCGTACGGATCCGTACAGGCCGTACAGGCCGTACAGGCCGTACAGGCCGTACAGGCCGTACAGGCCGTACAGTCCGTACGGCCATCCGTACAACTCACCCAAACATTGCCCATTTGATCCCTACTCTTCACCAAAGCTTCCCAAGGTCTTCCTTAGACTTCTCATTGATGTTCCTCAGTCTCTTGCACACTCAGAAGCTGTCCCACAGCCTTCTCCATACTCGTTGCACAAGATCCTTCACACCACACTATCTTCTTTTGCTCTATCTCATCTCTCTCTTGTTCATTTGTATCTCTTCAAGTTAACACTCCCCCTCAAGCTTGACTCTAGTGATCCTAAGTCAAGCTTGGAACCTTGAAGTCACTCCTCATTAAAAACCTTATGAGAGAAAACCCTCCTTAGGGATAAAACCCTCATAAGGAAAAGAGTAAGCTCCTTCAAGGCCTAGGGATTGGCCAGTGAGTTCTTTGTGTCTCAACCAGTGTGGTGAACACAAAGAACTCTGGATCATGGCCCTCACTGTGGTGCAAGTCTGGACCGACTCTCATTGCCACACCA
>CAJHQP010009993.1:0-20232 GCA_905132765.1 Moricandia arvensis
GATCAACAATAACAGGGATCAATAAGTAGTTTCGGTTTAAAAAGGGGGCTGTAGAAAGAGGTCAGAGCGGGTGAACGGCAGCGGGTACAGCCACTCGCTCTGTCTGCCGCGGGTACGCCACAGCGGGTATGGTCACCCGCTCGAAAAACTTCATTCCGCTACCTTGGCACGGGATATTGCAGCGGGTAAGTGCACCCGCTCGCAACAACACCTATACACGAGCGGGTGACCACAGCGACCACGATCACCCGCTCGCCAATCCCCCTCTTTCTACACTACTCGGGCGCGGGTTACATACAGCGGGTGAGACCACCCGCTCCAATCCAGCGCGGCCCCACACAGCGGGTGATCTCACCCGCTCGCAACACTCTTCGAAAATAGAGCAACCGGCGCGGGGTGGGTGCAGCGGGGACTCGTACCCGCGCCAGACAGCGACTCGTGGGCCCAGGTAAGTTTTTCTGTCTTGAAATCCGTGGGACCCACCACTTTAACACAAACCCTACCCCCCTCTGAAATCTTCCTGTCCCACGGAAACTGCTCGCCCATTTTCACCCCTAAGACAAAACTTTCTCAACCTCCACAATCCTAAACTCACTCAATCTTCACTAAATCTTCACCAAGTCCTCTCATTACTCTCCACTCACTCTTAACTTTCAATCCTTAGTCTATTCCGAGTTCAATCTAAGCAAAGGTATGCCATCAATAAATTCCAGATTTTAGGCTCAAGAACCCTAGAAATTGGAAATTCGATTTCTTTGTTTCTCTTTGGCTTGATTCTCATACCTTAGATTAGGGAAAACTTGTATATGGATGATGGGTTGATTGATTGGTGCTTGATTAGGGTGGAATTTGAGTTCTGAAAATTAGGGTTCTTGAGATTTGGGGGTTTCGAAATTGGCTCTTCCCCATGGCAATTTTCACCTAGATTGAGCAATTGAGATGTATTAAAGCTTCAACATAGGGTCCTCTCAATTTAGAACCGATTTGCTTCATGAGTTTTACTTAATTGTAATTTTCATGCAATTGCCTATTGAGATATTGACTCCTTTGCTCTATTTTGTCTTGTTCCCACTCCATCTTGCTAATACTCTACCAAGTTTTATCATTTTGCAGGCACTATGGGGCACAAAAACAAGGACAAGATGGAAGCTGAAAAACGTGAAGCTGCCAGACGGGAAACCGTCCTGCGGGGAAAAGCTTTGCCGGCTGAGCCAACTTTCTCACGAGGTGATCGGGGCACAAGACAGCAACCTCGAGCCGCACCAAGCTCTAAGGGAAGGAAGCCGGAAGCGGTGCAGGTTCCTCTGCGAGACCAGGAAGAACCGGTAGTGGTGCAGGAGAACCAGCTCCTCACAAGAGAGCAAGGGTCTCTACCTCCAAGGGGAAGGAAGTAGCTGTTGATCGTGATCGCAGCATCAAACCAAGTGCCTCTCAACTGTATGAGCACTTGATGGATGGAGTGTCATGGCTTCCCACTCGGTTCGCCGACACCAAGATGATGAGATCATTGGGAATTGATCAAGATGTTCAGACTCTGCTGGAGCTCCTCTACATGCCTAGCTTCTACGCTATGGCATATCCCACTCACCAAGAAGTCTCCTGCCAATTCTTGGCCACCCTTGATGCGACGTTCCACTACGATGCTGAGCACATCACTGAGGGATGGGGAAAGATTAAGTTCAAGGTCAATGGCAAAACTCAGCACATGACCTTCAGAGAGATTGGTGAAGTGATGGGGCTTCAAGACATGGAGGAAGCCACTCTCCCTAGGATCAGAGATGTGCCAAGGAATGTCTGGAAGGCTGATCACGGGGAACAAGCATGCTACAGGGCATGACAAGAATTCAGGCCATCAGACATCCTTCCGTGCGTTACCTCCACCGGATCCTAGTCCACACCCTCTTCCCAAGAAAGGAACCGGCACAGTGAATGAAGAAGAACTGATGTTGCTCAGCCAAGCCCTACGAACCTTCTCCACACCCGGTCAACTTGGTCTACCCAGCATTGATGCTTTCAGTGACTTTGGTATGGTGGGGTTCTTCGTGCGGCGCCTAATGTACTACCGGACTGGGCATGGACGACATCTGACCCGGCTCCTCAGATAGGTATTGGCGGGAATGATCACCCCTCTCCTCATAGCTAGAGGGATAGACCTGGGCAATGATGCCAAAGGGCCACTATTCATTGATGGTCCTTACCTGCGGACTGCCACATACCTTCATGGGAGATACCAAGGCAGCCTGGTCTACTCTTACATGCCTCCACGGTACACCGGTCGAGTTGCTGCTTCCAAACAGGGAGCTCACCAGTTTGGATAACCTGGGGATAGTAAGTTTCGACATCGCTCAGGGAGAATTCCTTGGACCTCATGGCCCCTTGGACCCCATTGCTCTGACCGAAGGAAGCGAGCTGGTGAGAGAGCTGATGACGTCCATGAGGACCCTGTTCCCCTCTATGGCCCTCCTCGATATCACTTCGATCAGTACATAGGAGCCATTCCCCGGGTCCCCTTCGAGATGCTCACGACCAAATTGGGAAAACTGCAGCGGTGGAACAAAGCTCAAGATAGAGCATTCTTCAAGCTCAAGATGAAGTACAAGGAGCTGAAGAAAACGATGAAGTCACAAGCCAAAGCTTCAGCTCAGTTCATGAAGAAGGTGGCTGATCTTTTGGTCAAGGGGGGGGTAGCTGGATGCAGCTCTGAAGACTTTGTCATGAGGACACCCCAAACTCACCAGCACGATCATGTGGATGACCCCTCCCTAGCACTCGGCCTCCCACTCTCCGGCGACCAGCTTGAGCGACTGCGAAGAAACCCAGTCATTCCCCCGTCCACCTCCGGGAACATATCACCCTCCTTCGATTCATCTGATGATGGAGGTGACGATGACGAGGCCACCAGCGGTGCCAAGGCTACTACACCTCCTACCCTGATGAGACATGGGATGATACCTTCGGTACAATCCCTACACCTAAAAGGTACTCCTCACCCCTACTCTTGTATATAGCATTCATAGTTTATTCTTCATTCATTTTTAATTTCGGTTTCTTCCCTCTTGATATGGTCACCCAGACACTGTGTGTATCTAGTCGGGGGGGGGGGAAACAAGTTGCTAATAGAACTTTTGTTTTTGATCTTTTGAGTGTTGCATTGCATAAACTTATTGCATATAAAAAAAAAAAAAAAAAAATATAGAGCATTTGGCATTGTTAGGATAGTATTCATGCATTGGGAGATAGCTTAGGAAAGAACTCATGCAAAAAACTCAGTGTGATACCCTTCTCAATATTGGTAAGTAGCTAGAGCAGATTCCTAAAAGCCTTGTACACTTCGAGCCTTGAAAACTCTTCTTGAAACTTGCTAGATGGACAAACTTGCTCACTCTTGAAATCAACTCCAAGCGAACTAGAGTCTAATGAACCTTAATTTTCTTGCACATGGGCACTTGCATACTTAGTCATGGATCTAATACACATTTGGGTTACCTTATCCCATTTACCATCCTGTTGATAACCCAAATGGCACTCCACACCCATTGTCCCTTACCATTCTTTGAAGCCACATTTGATTTGCTTGTGTGAGGTCCTCTTATTCTGGCTTGTCACGTGCAAAATCTTGAGAGTATTGGGAGCGACATAGATTTGTTCTCATCTTGGCTAGCATTAGGGCCTCATTGAGCTAGCGAATAGGATGGTAGTTGTGGTGTGTGTACTTGTAATCTAAGATCTTGTGTTTGGGAAAGGAGTGAACAGAAAGAATGTATTGAAAAGAAAAACCTCTAGGGACTAAAAAATAAGAAGAAAAGCTCTACTTTGTCTAAGTTGATACCCCAAAAGAAAAAGAAAAGAAAAAGAAAAGAAAAAGAAAAGAAAAATAAAAGAAAAAGAAAAGAAAAAGAAAAGAAAAGAATGGGGAAAGAAAGAGCTAAATAAGAATAGTGAAGTTTAGAAAGTCCCTAGTTGGTTGATGCTAAAGAGTGTTCATTGAGTGGTTCTGAGAGGGGTGTTTCATATGGGCATTTGGTAGAAAAGAAGGGTAGAGCATGGATTCACTTAGGACAAGGGTAGTTTGATGAGAACCGATCTATGTATGCGTGAATTGCTCCTGGTCTTAGATAAATTTTGCATATTGATCAAGTTCTTGTTCTTGAGTGAGTCACTTTGAAATGATGCATTTGAAACCTTCTCTTCATTCACATTAGACCATTCTCACCCACCAAACCAAATGACTGAGATCGAGTCCCATTTGCAAGAGTTCACCATTATGTTTGTGCCAATGAATGTGAGAGTTGGTTGATTGATTTGCTTGTGGAGTCTTAATGGTAAGTGTAAAGGTTTAGGAGTTGAGATAGGCCTAGAGAAGTTAGAGTCTTGGGAAACTGTTTTTTGCTACTTGGTAATGTTTTGTGAGGATGTTACACTGATGGTTTTGAAGGGTATCTTTCAGTTAATCTCCCGATCTGTCATTGTTTTCCTAGATGCACTTGAAAGTTCACTGTGGACAAGTAAAGAGCAAGTTGGGGGGAGTTGATATCATGTGCATTTGGCTTGGTGGGTGAGAATGGTCTAATGTGAATGAAGAGAAGGTTTCAAATGCATCATTTCAAAGTGACTCACTCAAGAACAAGAACTTGATCAATATGCAAAATTTATCTAAGACCAGGAGCAATTCACGCATACATAGATCGGTTCTCATCAAACTACCCTTGTCCTAAGTGAATCCATGCTCTACCCTTCTTTTCTACCCAAATGCCCATATGAAACACCCCTCTCAGAACCACTCAATGAACACTCTTTAGCATCAACCAACTAGGGACTTTCTAAACTTCACTATTCTTATTTTAGCTCTTTCTTTCCCCATTCTTTCTTTCTTTTCTTTCTTTTTCTTTTATTTTCTTTTCTTTTTCTTTTCTTTTTCTTTTGGGGTATCACTTAGACAAAGTAGAGCTTTTCTTCTTATTTTTTAGTCCCTAGAGGTTTTTCTTTTCAATACATTCTTTCTGTTCACTCCTTTCCCAAACACAAGATCTTAGATTACAAGTACACACACCACAACTACCATCCTATTCGCTAGCTCAATGAGGCCCTAATGCTAGCCAAAGATGAGAACAAATCTATGTCGCTCCCAATACTCTCAAGATTTTGCACGTGACAAGCCAGAATAAGAGACCTCACACAAGCAAATCAAATGTGGCTTCAAAGAATGGTAAGGGACAATGGGTGTGGAGTGCCATTTGGGTTATCAACAGGATGGTAAATGGGATAAGGTAACCCAAATGTGTATTAGATCCATGACTAAGTATGCAAGTGCCCATGTGCAAGAAAATTAAGGTTCATTAGACTCTAGTTCGCTTGGAGTTGATTTCAAGAGTGAGCAAGTTTTGTCCATCTAGCAAGTTTCAAGAAGAGTTTTCAAGGCTCGAAGTGTACAAGGCTTTTAGGAATCTGCTCTAGCTACTTACCAATATTGAGAAGGGTATCACACTGAGTTTTTTGCATGAGTTCTTTCCTAAGCTATCTCCCAATGCATGAATACTATCCTAACAATGCAAATGCTCTATATTTTTTTTTCCCATTTGGCAAGAGTTCACCATTATGTTTGTGCCAATGAATGTGAGAGTTGGTTGATTGATTTGCTTGTGGAGTCTTAATGGTAAGTGTAAAGGTTTAGGAGTTGAGATAGGCCTAGAGAAGTTAGAGTCTTTGGGAAACTGTTTTTGCTACTTGGTAATGTTTTGTGAGGATGTTACACTGATGGTTTTGAAGGGTATCTTTCAGTTAATCTCCCGATCTGTCATTGTTTTCCTAGATGCACTTGAAAGTTCACTTGTGGACAAGTAAGAGCAAGTTGGGGGGAGTTGATATCATGTGCATTTGGCTTGATTTAAGTCTTCTTTTTGTACATATCTTGATCATTTAGGATAGCATTTAGGCATTTTAGGATCCATCTTGCATGCATAAGCTTTCATCAGGTGCTGGAGTACACTTTGGAGGTGTTTAGGAGCGTTTCAGGACCAAAAGACAAGGAAAATGGTGTTGAACACGAAATGGCGTTTGGAGCGGGTGAGTGGAGCGACCCACGACACCCGCTCTGTGAGAAGAAGCCTGGAGCGACCGTATGCCGGCGGGTGAAGGCATCCACTCGGCGTTTGGACATCTCGGACTTATATGGAGCGGCTGGGCGGAGCGGCTGGAGTCACCCGCGGGAACTTGGAGCGAGTTGGCGCAGCGGCCTAACTCACCCGCTCGCAAGATAGCATTCAACCGGATGGACTACAGCGACCGTATGCAGCGGGTGGAGGCGGCCGCGGGGACATGGAGCGACTGGACACAGCGGGTGAAGTCAACCGCTCGCAAGACAACACGAAACTGGAGATCGGCTGGAGCGACCACGCGTTGCGGGTGAGGCTGACCGCGGCATCCTGGAGCGGGTGCACACCGCGGGTCAAGCCACCCGCTCTGGAACCTCCCTTGGGCGTTTTTATGACATTTATTGGGCCCTGTTAGGTTTGTTAACTGGGCCTATGAGTTTTAGATTTGAAGTATAAATACTCTAGAAACCTAATTTTATGAGGATCGGGTTTTTAGGATCTAAACTGAAGACCTTTTTGGTGAAAGTTTGAATCTTTATTAGTTTAATCTTTCTTTCTTGAGTTGTTTGAGTTTATTTAGCAATCTTATCATGATTACTCTTGGATCTATCATGGGTTTAAGCTTGATCATGATGATTAGTGAGTAGACTCCCTTTTGGACTTATGGGTTAGGGTGATTAGAGTGATTAAGTGAAGATTTAGGGTGTTTAATGTTAGGTTAATGTTCTTCCTTGCTTGTTGAGTGTGTTTAATGCTAGATTAGTCTTGATCTCTCTAATCTAGATCTCTAGGCATTTCATGCCCGAAAGGTGTTTGATGAAATGTCTGAATCAACTCATCTTTGCTCTAGCTTGATCAACCAAAGACATTTGATGTTAGGATTGCTAGATAGTTATTAGACTAGATTTAAATGCATGTTAGAGTGTGTTAAGCCAAAGACATTTGATGCTTAATGCATAATGACATAGGGACTTGTGTCTTGACAAAGAACTTGTCTATTATTGTGATCTAGACTTAAGGAAGCCCATTATTCAATTACTCACCACCCTACGTTGGAACTTAATCACTTGAAATCAAATGCCTATACCCATGAGTCCTTGTTCTCTAGTCAATTAAAAGCTTTAGTTATTGCACTTGTTTGTTCTTGTTACTTCTATTCTCATCAACAAAACTGATTGCACTTAGATTAAGCACTAGATTTGTATTCTCATTGCTTGAAATCACTTAGGATTGGATTGACACTCATCTATACTACTTTGATTAGGATAGAGTAAATTCCTTTATCAGCCATCAAAACCACATATGGGTAATTTAGTGGTAGGCCAATTTTGGTGACCTAAATAATCTAGTTTTGAATCAATCCTATGACACTAAATATGTGTGATTATGCAACATGATCTGATTCTTATAGTAAGCGATAGGGCCATCTGACGCTGATAGACAAGCATGTAAGAGATTAGTCGGTTGGGTGTCGGATCGCCAGATAGCTACAGCTTATCAAAAAATGAAAAATTATGCCACCACTAATATACCAACTAAAAAATGATGACTTTTTGAGTCAAGTTAACGGACGCCAAAACCTAAATGAGGAAGTTTGGTACAATTTAGTTTGAAAATCCTCACTAGTATCAAAGGGGATCAATAAAACCCAAACCCATTATATTTCAAAGCCCAAAAGTAACAACAAATCATCTTCAACGAGATTAACCCTAGCAGCAGACTCACACAGCTTCTCAACTCAAGAAGAAGAAGAAGAAGAAGAAGATGGTACATTTGTGTCTCTATTTTTTTTTACTTATATTCAGAAACAGTTGCAGGTCCATTGATGGTCAATGGTTGCAGACGTTCAAGCGTAGGAACGGAGGGAGGAACAAGCACAAAACCGTGGCTACGTGAAACCAATCAGATGCTCCAACTGTGGCAAATGTTGCACTTTGGTTTGCTCCAAGAAGTAAGCTTTCGATGTTATAGTTGGTTTGTTTTATAATGATCATGTTCTTGCTATAGTTTAGTTGTCTTTATTGGCTTCAAGAAGTTTAAACTTTCCATGTGGATTTATGTATCTTCACTTAATCTCTTCATTCAGTGAGACTTGTAAGATTTTTTTTACTTAACTATGTGTTTTCAAAATTTGATGATTATATCAGGAGGATGCTCCCAAGCCTAGAGCTGCAACTCGTCCCTGAAACCTCTGCATATCCTTGTTTCAACTTTTTTTGTTTGTTTTCTTTAATGTCTGGCTCAGATTATTCATACTAGTGCCATGTGAATCTCGAAAGCTGTTTAGTTGTGTTCTTGTTTCCACGTTGTTATATTTTTAAACTCTTTGATGAATTTATTTTAAACAATAAATCTTCAAATAAGTAAAACTGACTGATTTTTATAAGATAGTTCAATTAGAATCAAATCCTATCGATTCTTGATTGACGATGTAATAATTCTAATAATTTTGAAATAAAAATGATTAATTAATATAAACAAAAGATATTAAATCCGATAAGGAACTACAAATAAAAAAGGAAATTATAAACATGATCATTGAAAGAAAAGGAAATAGGGAACGGGCCACTCTAGATTTCCTTTTTTTTTGCCACCGACTGAATCATATTCCTATAAATAGAGCCTTCATGACTCCACCATGAAGCCTCATCGAAATAAGATAGTTCCAAGGAAAAAACTAAAGAGTATTGCAAAGATGATGAGTGATAATGTTGACCAACTTTCTTTGAAGGCTCCGGTTTATCCACCTGGTTGTCGGTTTCTTCCAACCGAGTTGGGTTTGGTAAGGGTTCACCTTCGAAACAAGGTCACCATGAACAAGAACGGTATCATAACAACTCTGAATGTGTACAACGACGAACCGTGGCTTCTTAACCACGTTAACAACGTTCTGTTCAAGAGAAACGAATGGTACTACTTTAGTCCGAGGAATACAAGAGGTGACAAGAGTGTTAACCGGACCGTACCGGGGAAGAGGAGAAAGCGAAGGCGGCAGATGGAAAAGGACTAGTAGTGGTCAAGAGGCAATCATGGATAAAAACAAAAAGGTGGAGGGTTACAAGGAGAGTTTTCGTGTACTACAAGAAAGTGAAGGGAGAGGAGGATAAGACTGGTTGGGTCATGACAGAGTATTCCCTTCATGAGGATGTTCATGACGATGTGGTCTTGTGTTATATACGAGGAAAGATTGAGAAGGAAGTTGAACTTGAACCCAAGCAGGTGCCTAAGGTGGAGAACAACATATGATTAGAGACGATCCTCATATAGTTTATATAAATATAATTGAAAAAGGATAACGTTTAGTAGACTACCAAATTTAAGCAAAAAAAAAAACATTTAGTAGACTAGTCGGTGGAGTCTAGGCATGCATAAGACACATCCACCAATGTATTAGCATTATATGCATGCAGTCACACACCGACCATGATTTTAATCTTCATACGTGATTTTATGAACGATGCCTTTTTCAGCTGGGCACCTTTTCTACAAGTCATTTTCCTGATTGTCAAAATAAAAATGTGCTGAGGATTTTAAAGACCGCTTCATTCTCAAGATACAACAGGTTACAATTGTCACAAGTAATCAAAGTTCGAAGTAGTAAGATTTAGAAGTTTAAAATTTTAGATTTAACTGATTGATTATGAGAGACTGTTAATGAGTTTTTTGTTGTACTAACAGTGTTTTCTTTTCTTTTTTATTACCACAGAGGGAATGGAATGTTTTGTGTTTTTCCTCCTTTTTTTGAATCTCAATGGTATTTTTGGACACGTTACATTATGTAATATACAGTAGATTAATCCCATTTGGCTCATCAATTGTTCAATGTAAAACTGGATTCCTGTTGTACAACGTTATTATACACATTAATTAAATTAATCGCACTTCGATAACAAATTCAAACAGAAAAAGTGGAAAAAAAATTCGTAAAACTTCTATTATAACCGGAAACAATTTTAGAAAGGTAAAATGCAGATTTGTCTATGAGTGTTATTAATTACATACATACTTAAAATGTAAATGTCACATTTATTGAATAATGACATAATTAGAAGTGTATATATAGAGAAAGATATGTATTATCAAAACAACAAAAAAGGCACATAAATTGATTATATAGAGACCTCTTAGGACAAAACACATCTGAACAAGTAAATAACATGTATGTATATATATATATATATATATATATATATATATTAACCCAAAATGCCAAAATGTGTATTACTGTCTGCTTTATACAGTGTAACGTATCATCAGTGGCCTATAGCAGGGCTTGGGACATCACCTTGCCTTTTATAGATATCATCATCATAATCATGCACTGGTGGTGATGGTGATGCTGAAGAGGCTCCATCATCATAATCACCTGAATTATCGACTTGCAAGTTTGTAACCATCAACCTCCTGCTCTTCATCGCCGGGAAGTACTCCCCGCCGTGAAATGCTTCCGGCTCCGATCTAGTAGTGCCTCTCATACTGTAACCCAAGAATCGAAGGAACTTTGGAGAGGAGTAAGAAAGAGACTAGTATGACGCGAAGTATAATCTTCATTGTATCCATTTTTAGTAGCTCTATATACCTCTTCAAGAAAACAATCAAATTAAATTGTGAAAATAAGAGAGGTCGTATATATGGATTTTCTTTCTTCTTGTTGTCTTTAGGGTCCAAGAAGAGATTGTTGTTGTTGTTCATACAATAATGCATACATATATATAAATAACTACATAAAAGAAACATATTGAGTTATAAATAGTTATATAAGAAAAGAAACATTGAATTATAAATTAGTATATAATAAAAGAAACATGAATTATCAAATTTGGAGGGCCAACTTTGTTGAAATTGGCAAAATATGGTCATGATGGCCCATTTTACATATGAAGTGCAATTTCTCTTTATCTTCCTTTTATCATACTTATTTTATGGCCAAAAACCCATGTTCATTGGCTTGGCCTAAAGACCGGGTATGTCTATCATTGCATGCTTTTGTTCTATGACAGGTCGTATACTTATTGGAAATTTGATAAGACAATATATAGATGGTGAGTCATGTATTAATAATTTGGTTATTCAAATCAAAGCACAATTGACAAACTTTCAAAAGATCCATTGACCACATGGGAAACAAGTATGTTCTTGAAGAATGCTAAGCGTAATTAGAGGAACTGATTTGCGCGAATAATTAACTTTTAAATAATATATCTAACGTAAACATTGTTTACACATGCCATCATTGGCCAATGCAGACAGAAGTGGTAGCTCGAATAGCGTAAACTCGATACAAAAGCAACCTCTAAAGCGTATGTAATCAGTGGTTTCCATATTATTTTACAGGAGAGGTATATAACCTGACGCAACCTGCATCAGCGACTTCATTAATTCGTAAACTTGCTCTTCAGATTTATCTATCTACAACTCAACATCTCTTATAACCATGACACTTACTCATCACATGCTTCGTGGGGAAATGATGATGCATTTGTTTCAGCGACGCTGTCACCTATTCGTCAAAATAGACTATCAACATCTAAAAGACTCTCCTTGTATTTTCATGTACAAGACAAAGTTACTAGCTACCTTTTTTGGTGTAAACGAAGTTACTACTTTTACTTGAAACTATATTCATAGTCCACGAATAAAAAGTGTTCAGAAAAACGAAGGTTGTAGTACTATTTTACCAGATCAACAAATGAAGCAAACATGAGTCACAACTTCTGCAAGAAAACATGTATCCTATCATTACGGAACCTAACACTAGGATTATTGGATTGAGGGTTGCAAGGTAAATCAAAGGAGTATAAGTTAGTCCCCAGATATATATATATTAAAAAAAAAAAACAAGACTCAAAAAGTAAAGAGTCAAACTCAAAGGACAAACTACCAGTGCGGAACAGACCACATTTTACATACTGAGATACAAACTTAATTTGAAGAAAACATGACTTGATGATCTTGAGCTAAATATATATATATTCAAAAGCTGAAAGTAAGATATGAAGAGGCTTCAGGGAAGCAGTGCACCTCTCCATCTCCTGCGGAACGAGGAGCCTGATCAGGTAATTATCATTATCTTATTTTCAAAACAAAATATAGTATATCATTATCTAAATATTCTAAAAGAAAATATTTAGTTATTTCAATAATTGTCATTATCTAAAATTGTATTATTGTGTTGTTATCTAAAACAATATTATTTTTATCATAAATCACAAAATTTAATCAACTGAAAGAGAAATCTCATTATATATTTTATCTATCCAGATTCCAGAAGAAAGAAAATTTCCAAGCTTTATGCAACAAATATAATTTTTCGAAAGCCTTAAACAATCATTTATTTTGTTGATTTCTAAGATGATTATGCATGCATCTACAGGTAAAACACTAGTCTATGTTCATCAGAAACTCGTATTTATGTGCATTCCCAGGCCTTGGATTTTTTCAACGGAGATCAATATAATATATATTCTTCTTCAATATATACATTTCTTGAATAGTGTGTCTTATCCGAATCATGCGAAGCCAAAAATTTGCATTGGAAGAATTTAAAATACACAGGGATTTTTTTTCATATCGAAAAAGCAAGACTAATTAGGTGAAATATTTTAATCATACCATATGATTTTATTGAAAAACTTATAATCAAGCATGTCCTTTTAGAATTGTGTAATTTTTACACAACAAAAAGTCGTTGAAAAGAAAAAAAACACACACACATGAAACATACATCCTTTATTTTTTGTCTTGGGAGGAACAGCAAACACAAGAGCATAAACCCAACATAATTGGCCTCGCATGCTACTTATTCTTTTTTTTTGTTAACTAATGCTTTCACCTTTTCCATAACCGCCTTGATTTTTTTAGCTTTGTCTTCATCTCCGTCGGCCACAGTGACAGGCGAGAGAAAGACAAGTAGGACGACGAAGAGGAGGAGAATGAAGAAAACGGTAGTAGAGAGTGGGTGATTCGTCATATTTGGTATTTGGATATCAGATTACTTTGATGTGAGTGAAATAAAGAGAGAGACTTGTGGCTTCTTATAAATGTGCAAAGTCAAGAGTGCATAATAACAACAACTTTCTCCCACGTCGCCTTACAAGTGTGGCAGCTATTTATCATGTTTTAAAAAGTTTGTTATGATTCATGTTTGTCTGATCTGGAGTGGAGAAGATCCTCTCTTCTTTTATAATCAACAAAGATATAAACGTGTTTTTGTTTTCAACTCTAAGATACGGTTCTAAGGGCAGCAATTAATGAGAGTTTTTAGGGGATTCTTAAAGGCTGGAACCCACTAAAACATTAAGAACTATCTTTTAAAATCCCTAATTAAAAACTTGTTTTGATGGTTTTTTGCACGTTTGCGAGTCCTCATTGACACGTGGTAGTACGTAATTGGTTTGTTTTTTATTTTTTTATTTTTTTTTAAATAAAAAAAAAGAACCCCAAGAGATTCTATGGTTAATGATGCTTTAAGGGCATGATTAATGCAGAGTTCTTAGGATGAGGTTATTAGCGGAATATAAGAAATTGTTTCTTAATTTTAACTAAAAAATTAAGAACCAGTTTTTTAAAATTAAGCGATTTAAGAACTGGTTCTTAATTTTTTAGTTAAAAATTAAGAAACAGTTTCTTATATATTTCACTAAGAATTTTACCCTAAAAAACTCTGCAATAATCATAATCATGATCTAAGAGACATGAACAGTGAAGAATCCCACAACTAGGGTCCATTTGATTCCAACTAGAGGTTTGAAATCAAATTTGCGGATATTAATAAAAAAAGGTAGAAACACCTATCCTATGGACTATAAAACAACTGCAAAAATACAATCCAGAAAGATCAACAAAACATCGTGGATACACGTATAGGGTGGGGTGTATTCAATATAAAGTTTGAAGTGATTTAATTTTTAATAAAGTTGTAGATGATTTCAATGAATTGAAGAATTTTAAGTGATTTTTGATAAACCATTCATAAAATATCAACTAAAATTATGAGATTTGAGTTTTATTTTTTTAACTAAGAAATTCTATCCAAACACTCTAAAATCACTTAAATTTTTAAAACTCCACAACTTAAAATATTTTCAATAACAACAGATTTCAGAATACTTTATGAATGTCAAGTTTAATAACCGTAGATTTTAAATGAATTTTTTGAAATTTATGTTTGAATAACAGTGAATTTGTTATTTTTTATAAAAATCACTTAAAATTCTTAGTTGAATACACCATTGTAGATTTCACAATGAAAACAAATGAGATTTACATTAGAAAGGATCGATTAAAAAGGAGCAATACAAATAATTATCTCACTTTCATGGCTGCCAAAGAGAAGAGATCTTCCTTCAAGTCTATGCCAAGGGAGAGAGATGCACGAATTTGATAGGAGTTTTTTTTTGATACGTCTGACTACATCACCATTACCTCTTGTAATCCTTTTCTCCAACATTTCTAACGGTGTTCTTTCTTCAATACTAGAGATTTTTTTTAATCATTTTCTTCAATATTTTGGATAACTAATTGAAACTTAGAACTATTGGTGTAGAATCATTAATGAACTCTTGGTTAAATCACTAGACCAGGGAACTTCCCACTACCGTGAAGCTATTTAAAAGACATTTATTGCTCAATCGAAAATAGATTACAAGAGAAAAAACTAAAATTTTATGAAAAGATAAATTAACTCAACAAGAATAAGGTAAATTATGAAAACTCTAGATCTTGTATTGAGAAGCGTATGTTTGTGGATATCATTTCCTGGTTTGTTATATTTAGAAATTAAAATTTATTAGAATTAATAAGTTTAAGATTATCAAATCAGTTGCACTACTTATGTTTTACATTAACTTCATAAATGCTTTGCCCTTTGAAGCTTTGGTTAGAAACAAGCAGTGTTTCATTCAGGACCTAAGTGTATTTTTATTTTTCTTGAATACAAATACAAAGACAAAGACAGGAAAAGCAATCACAATTCACAACACAATGAAAAACTTATTACAAACACCACACATTAGGGACCAAACTAGAAATAGTTTGGATTTCTAGTTTTTATTAAAAGTTGACTTTCTTCTTACTCTGCTTCTGCATGGGAAGCGTAATGTGTATGAACCCAAACTTTCTCCTCTGCCATGACAAACTTCTTCTCTTCATGCACTTCCTCTTTCTCACCTCGTGTCTTAGACTTATATCATGCTTCAACTCCTTGAGCATTTGACTCAAATTCACATTCCCCCCTTGTCCTTTATACTCTCCCTCTCGGAGACAACAACATCTTCTTAGGAACTTGCTTACGCCTTAGAACATCACGCATTGAGACATTAGACTTTAGCACTGGCTCATGCTGCTTGTTCAGATGGCTGAAAAATGAGCGTCGGGTTTGACTCATAGGTGATTGTTTTTGTCCACCCACGGAAAGCATTTTCAGCTGCGAGTTGCTTCACGTTAGCTATCTCTACTCGGTTCAACGCAGCTTCTAAGTCTTTTTTACTTGTTTAACTCCTTGTGTAGCTTCCTCAAAGCTTCTTCAAAACCCCACTTCTTGAGCTATCAGTAACATTCTTAAGTCCTCTCGGTGTTAAGGGAGAAAGATCTTGGAGGCTCTGGGAAGCAAAACTCTGAAACATCATCCTCGCTTTCACCGTTTGATGATGATGATGATAGCATTGTTATTTCAGCAATGCGCAAGTGCTTCTGCAGCTCTTGCAGCTTCTTCCATTTTTCTAGCAGCAACCAATCTCATCTCCGCAGTTCTCAGACACTTCTTGTTCTGCTGGTTATATACCCGTTTCAGCAACCATCTTCACCTGTTCTGTTTCATCAGGAACATGTGGTTTCACCCTAACTCCTACTCAGCTCCTCAGCTAGAGACACCCCTCCTCCAAACCCATACGTAAGCTTCTCTTTGTCTTATCAAGAAACTCTTTCCTTCTTTCATTTTCTTGTTCAGAGACTCAAGAGAGGACTGGATCATCACAAGATCATCCATGGTTTTATTAAGGTTTATCTTGGCTTGCTTCAGTTCCATCAAGATTAGATCGGGAGATGGCATGGGATTGTGATTGCAATGCTCATTGTTCATCTCTTTGAATCTGTTCAAGATGATCTCAAGGATTCTTGATGAAGCTGTCGCTTTAGTCTTCAACGATCCTCTTGGTGGATCCAAGTGCTTCTAGAACATCAAGAGTTTCAAGCTCTATTCACTATCAGATCCTTCTCTAGCTCTGCTGCATGCTCTTCCCATCCTCTTTATGTCAAATTCCTCCCACACCATTCTGAACATTTGACACAGCCAAATTTTTATAAAACTCATATCTCAACTCCTAATCCAACTTGATAATATTAATCACAGACATTATACTATCAAATCTTTAAAACAAAAAAAAAAGATACAAAAAATTATTATGAAATTAATCTCAATAATATTTTCAAGAACCTTAAAATATGAAACCAAACAACTCAAGTATGAATTCCATAAAGTTTTGATGATGAAATGCTACATAATTGCAGCTAAGTCATTAAAAATTCTACTCAGTTTCACAAACTTTGACGTAATCATGTAATAATGGACAGTTTGGTCACATCAGAGCATGAACTGCAAGTATAAAATGAATATCGTATCAATGTGGTTTGTGTTGAACTTGATCCACACTGGAGATGATCTATTATCAGAAAACTTACGTTAGTGTCTTCAAGCTTGAATGGAACCCAATAGCCACGACCACCAAACCGGGTCACCGCCTCTTGAACCGAGCCAATGGAGGAGAAGTATCGATCTCAGCTCTGGAACCCACTTTCCTTATCCCCTGGTCGACGCATAAGCCAAGATTCTCGGACCCAGTTTGGATATTCACATCATGGCATCGCCATTGGCACCGCCACAATGGACCGAGAGAGAAGATGGATTGTTGTGGAATTTAAAGAAAAGCAGTTTCTCAGTAATAATCATGGTTATTGTGTAGAGCAAAACAAAGCAAAAGAAGAGGGTAAAAAGAAAAAGAGCTTTTTCAAAAAATGATTCTACTTTCTCGTTAGCTAGTCACACCAACACTATGGAAGAAAGTGAGGGAGGTAAAGGATATGATAACGTTCCAAATTATTATTGGTTAATGATTTACCCCTCCAGGTTCGGATTCAGATTTTCTTCGGTTTTGAGTTCAGCTTCCTAAGACTTATTCGAGTTTATATTAGATATATGATCAGACTCGGTTATAGTAATTCCCTGTTTGGATATATTTAGCTTTATTCATAACCCATTTTAGATCCGAATTCATTTTTAGATTCTGTTAATTTAATTCAAGTTTTGATATATTTATATAACATGAAAATAAATATAGATTTAGTATTTGAAATTTTAGGTTTTCAAATACTAATTCAAATATTTAGGTTATATTTTTGGGTTATTTGGGTTGTCCATTCAAATTCGATTAATAACACTTTCAGTTTAACTATATTTTATATTTTTCTACTTAATTTATTTAGATATTTTGACCGTTCGAATCGTTCCGAATTTACGTTATTTGGTCTATGTTGTGATTTTAGATTTGGGGTTTAGGTTTTATGTTCACCCCTAATTTAGATAGACCGGTGTTTAGTAACAAGATTCACATTAAAAAAGTTGTACTTCTATGAGATTAGTTGACTGATTACTGAATGTGGGCCGTTAATTGCGGGAGCTAATGAAAGGGGTATTGGAATTGCAGTCCCCCACTGTTAGCTTTACAAAAAGGCATACTTTCTGGGCGGCAGGACCAATCAATCAAACGACGACGTTTGAGCTGCCGACGGTCGAATCCTGTTGGGCCATAAAGCCCATACTTTTCGTGTATTAACAACGTGTAAACGAAAGTATCTCTTCATTTCGTAGTGTATAATGAAAAATGCATTGTAAAAAATAGTATTTTCATATTCAAACTCTAAAACTGTAAAAATTTGTTAAAAAATGTAAGAAATGAAATTATATAAAAAGCACATCCTTCTGGCAAATGAGCAGAATAATTGCCTCTATTGATTTTTTGTTCGTACATATAAATTATCACAACCACCATATCTTTTTCAATGTCATGATCTTTTCTTTAATGTTGTGAGAGTCACTTCCGTAAGTAGGTTGAACATTACATCCATTAATCATTATCTTATTTTGTCTGATACTCTAATCAGAATGAAAGTTTACTAATAATATGTCAACCACGACGAATGGCTGCAATCAATTCAGAACGCACTCATTAGTCGCGAGAATTCGATAAACCGACAAAACACTATGAAAATTCCAAGAATGGATTTTGTATACTGACCATCAATATTGAAATACTTATACAGTCAATGTCAGTAAAACAAGTTCTTAAAATGTGATGTCCATCATTTCTAGGTATGTTCAATTATCTACCTGCAAAAGTGTTATGTTTAGGAAATTCTATATATATATGTAAAGATTATCATAGTCTTACATTAATTAACTCCGACATTGTTGTGAAACCAACAATCAGAAACTGAACAACCTTATCCTAGTTTAAATAAATATATTTTCCTATTTAGCTAAATTCAAAACAAGAACGAAATGTCTGCAAGAAAAACCCGAAACCAAACCAAATTAGAAACAAAAATAAAAGCAACCCAGCGATAGTTTATAGAGCCAACACTCACGTGCACTGGATACAAATGTAGAATAAAATTTTATGAATTCTCCGTAGATCCCAATTGTCTTACATTGAATGATATAAAATATATCTCATTCTAATGATCTATAGTCGAAATGTATAGAAAAAAAGTAGAATGTAGTTAGAAAGCATCATAAATAACAAACTCATGAATGAGATCTGCTGACTTCATTTATTCTATTTATTTGTACTTATTCGAATTTTTAGTTTCATTAATTCATCAGCATCATCCGTTTCTTAATAATGAAGTTTTGACTGACTACATCAAATATTAATAAATTTACATTTATCTAAAAGTACTAAAAATATCATTTTAAATCATTTAACCAATTATTTAAAAAAATGTAAAATTTTATGGTTCAACAGTTTCCAATAAATTTAACTTAAAACATCAAAACATACCATTAAAATCTTAAAACATTATCTATTTTGAATAACATAACTTCTAAAATATTATGTAAAAAGAGAACATAGCGAGTAATATTTATAAATTGGGACAGTTGCAGCAAGATACCTTATTTATTCAAGTTTAATCCATTCGTATGTGTGTAGCAATACGTTTGTGTACGTGGCATTTGACTGTAAAAATTACGGGAAAAAAGAAAAGTCAAAATCATCTTAAAACTTAATCTCTAATTCACACACATAACAAATAAAGATGCATCAATAAAAGTCAAATTATGCGTCAGATATTTTCATAAAGAAAACGTAGAGTGTCTCAGGTGTATGCTGTGCTAAACAGACTAACACTGATTACAACACTAATTAAGTTTTCTAGAGCCATTTGATATCTGGTGATCGCTATACTGTACATAATCACCCGTTAGAAAACTATAGCCAACACCACGCGAATCGAATGTTCTCTGGAACGTAAACTGCGCTAACCTCTGTACCTCTTATTTATATTATGAACTGGCCTAACACGTGTCTAGATCGTCGTTTTATAACTGTGTATCTACTAATCTATTTTATCTTCATTACATGCAACGTATATGGTAGATGTACGAAATAATAGGAGAGCTCACCTTATATTTAGCTGAACTTTGTCTTGATATTTCTTTGTCGAATTGAGCAAATCTCAGTAGCGTAAAACGATGGACGCACGAATTGGTATCTTCCATAATTAATATGGCTCACTGCAAATCTACCGGTCACCTCATCTATCATTCTTGGCAACCTACACATTTATAGTATCATTTCTACGAAATTAATGTGCCACAACGGCTTCTGAACTTTTTACTTAATTAAGTAACGACTTTTACAGGGTGTTGTCTGCAGCTACACTCAGGAGTTCGCTTGTTTCTAGTCTCAGTCAGTCAATAGTTAAAACTAAAAAGAACAAACGATCTTACGTGATACGTAGTACTTTTATTCTATATATACTTAGTTTACCCAAAAATAATTTTAAGTCGTAAATAGTAACAAGTATTAAGTTGGCCCAAATCATTTACTATCTAACCATTTTTGGGTTCTGCAATTATTTTCAC
>CAJHQP010009994.1:0-20230 GCA_905132765.1 Moricandia arvensis
ACAACAAGAAAATCAGAGCTTGAAGGTGATAATAGCCTTAGGGACTGTGAAAGCGGAGAAAGTCATGACAGTTGAACAAAAAGACAACCAAAAGGCTTTTGATTGTGTAATCTTAATGGGATTGAGACAGCTTTACAGTTAGTTATGTCTTTTTTTTTTTTGTTTATTTTGCTGTTAATTTGAAAATGCTATGACTAATTTGTCTTATGTTTATGAGAAAACTGTATTTAAGCCCTCTCTAGTCTTATGTCAATTAGTTTCTCTCTTGTTAGTATTACATTAGACAACTTTGGCTCTTTAACCATGATAAATCTCACTGTCCCAAATACCCTCTTAGTTATACGTTTACATTCTCTGTTTCAATAATGTTACAAACATTATATCCCCCGTTGAGAATAAGCTTGACCTCAAGCTTACATCCTGAGAACTGATGTGTAAACTTCATTGACAGGGCACGGAAACCAATTCTTCAGAGAATTCACAAGACATGATTAAGCCTATGCCAACCAACTTTGTACTCCCTCACTTCAGTGTTCTGTCTATGCATCATTCTCCTATACTTGATCATCCTTGATTTATAAATCTTTTTCCATTGTGGCTCTTGTTGTATCAGAACCAGCAGTGATGTATCTTGACATGTAACACTAAGCTGCTTCTTTCTTTTAAGTGGTTTATGATTCTTCACGTGAACCATCCCATGTCTACTCGGTTATGTTATTTTCCACTGCTTTCTAACCAACAACAAGTCAACCAGTCCTGTCTTGTATACTCCCTCCCTTGAAACCAAGCTTTACCTCAAGCTTGAACAGAAGAAAGGATAAGAGATCTCTGCAATTCTGGTCTTGTATCTGCACTGTCACTGAGAAAGTAGAGCAAACACACAGCCACACAACTCACTTCTCTTCCCCCAACACAGAGAAAAGATTGTGATCCCTCAGTGATATCGTTCACTTCTGTAAAATAGACCGTTATGGAACAGTTCTCTGCAACCACTTGTCCTAAATTAAACACCAAATCCGAAACTGAAGTTAACTGCTTAAACTTCCACCTATCCTTCACTTGAAACTTACTGTCACCAAGAGTAAACAGCCCCAAGCCTCGTAAAATATCTTGCATTCCCCTTTTGTAACCTTTGTTTTCTCATAATTGAAGGACGCTTCTTTGTACAATATGTCGGCACGTTCTCTGAATTCTACAAATCGCTTTGAATGCCAGCAAGCTCTGTGTTGTATATGCCTTGATAATCATGCCAGTTTCTGTATGTAGAGGCATCACCTGAGTTGCTGGAGACGTTTGCACAGGTAACCACAATTGATACGTGACCACTGCAAACGTCAACAGTTCTGAAATGATCAACAACTTTGGCCCATCTATCTAGGAATGTTCGGACTAGGATCAATAGGTCATCTTTGGGCCAGATCGATGAGGATCGGGTTGGACTTTGTGGATCGTGGACTCTGGTACCATGTTAAGTTAGATGAGCTTCCAATATAAGACTAATTGGTGATAAATGGAGTGGTCCATCTATCTTATATACTACTAAGGATCACTTCTAATTTTCGATATGGACACTTAATTTCTAATACTTCTCAAGTTTAGATCTCCATTTGTGCCATATGTGAAACGTTGTATCACCAAAAATGAGTTGTTTCATGCCCCTTAAAACTTGTCTTGTGGTCTCTGAAAACCACTTGGTCACTCTCTTACTTTTGGTCTGAGATTAGATGTCTATCATATTACTAGTTCACGCTCTCTCTTTCTCTATACCAACTAGCTTATTCTTCTTGGTATCAAACTTATTTTATCAACCCTTCACAACTTTAACTCTGAAAGCCTCATGAAAAACTCTTTAAACATACGCCAAGGTTTACATATAATATGCATAAGGCAATTACTAAGGGAACATTACATTGTAAGGAACTCTGAGAGATATGTCAACTGTTGAAGTGTTGCATCATAATGTGTTTCAAAAGACACCTCCTCTACATACTGAGGTATCAAACCTTTCATTTTCAGGATCATCTAAACCAGCTCAAGTCGGGCTCACTCGCCACAGTACGATGCTTCCACCGCACAAGAAAAGCTTCCAACATGATATAGTAGTAATCATAAAGACAGAAGATGAAAAGGGTCATGATGGAAAAAAATATAGGGTATGGTGAGTTTGCCCCCACTGCTAGTGCATAAGAAACGCCCACAGTCATCCCTACTAAAATGAACCGTGACGTAAACACACGCCTGACTGGTAAGAGACAACAAGTGTTGAATATGGCGCAGCAGAAGCCTACTGTGTTGGAAATCCACAGAAGGATGAAGAATGCGTGTTTAATCTGTAAATCTGCATCCGCATTCTCCGAAGAATGCGAATCCTTGGATTGTTGTCCAGCTCCAGGAGGCTGGAGGGCAGTCTGATATGTGGCTGTTATTATCAAAGTGAATACAACCAGGAAAGCTCCACGAGCTTCTTCTGAAGTGTTAGTCCTGAAGCAGTTGGTGAGAGTGGAGCTGAATGTGGCTAGATCCAGTGGCGATTTATAAAAATCAGATAGTTTAGAAGCAGCCTCTTTACACCTGGTTTTTAGAATAACTTGTTCCAAATCCAAGTCACCTGAGTTCTCCAGGTTTCTTAAGATATCAAGGAATGTTAAACCATCACCATTTACTTTATTCCTCTCCACCAACCGACATTCTAGTAATAATCTTACCGCCTACATAGTTAACTCGATTCATTTTCAATCAATCTTGATATAAAAAACAACAATGGAGAAAATAAAACATACCTGAAGATCATTCTTATATGCTGCAAGGTGCAAGGCCATGTTGTAGCTGAAATCCTCTTTATTCAGAACAAGGTGTTCAGAAAACGGAGCTCGATATTCGAAGCGTTTCTTTGGCTAATTCTCTTGATCCATCCAGTGAGGACTTGGAGAACTTCAAATCTATCATTCACCACAGCAAGGTGGAGACCGTTCTGGCCATTCACACTCACATCTTGGATACATTCAGGGGATTCAAGGAGGCACTCTGCCACAAGATCCGCGTTTCCACTTACCACTAGGAAGTGGAATGGCGTCATGCCATTTCTCCCGTTGATGCACGCAAGGCTCTGATCATGTTTGAGCATCCAGGAAACAAAATCTGTATGACCCCTGTCCACAGCGAGATGCAATGGACTGCACCCGCTTGTGTTCAGCTTTCTTGCAAAAGATGGCTTAAGATTCAACATCTCCATGGCAAACTCTATCTTCCCGGCAGCTGCAGCTACATGGAGGGGAGTGTTGATAAATGGCACAGCATCGATGTTGTCAAGTATGTATGGATTCTCATCAATGAGAGCATACAACTCATCAATGCTTCCAAATTCAGTAGCTTGTTGAAGTCTTGGGTCCATAGCAAGAAACTTAGTGATTGTTTTAATCGATAAAGTTTGAGCAAGAGGAAAATAGAAGGAAGCGGGAGAATTTTCAGGTTTGAAGATGTTGGTATTGTCGTCACCCACCACAACACATTATATATACTTTTAAAAGTTAAACAAAAAGGTTTAGGAGGGAGCTTTGACGCAAAAACCAGCAAAGAAGTCAAGTAGCGAACCCCACACGGCAATGAGTGACAAAAACAAAAGGTGAGCATTTAACATGAAATGCAATGAAGAAAGGCCAAGGAAATTGCATGGAAACCTATTGGCTTTACATTTATTTTACTGATCAGTTTAGTCCACAAGATCTTCATACTACGGGAAAGTCAATAACTAATGGAAAAAGGCATGAAATGGGACCTAAACCAGCCAAACCACATTATCGAGTGCACCCTCTAGGATAAATCTATAGGTTCAACCCCTATATACTAACCAATAAAAAACGGTCACATGTCATATTTTGTTTATAAAAACAAAAACAAAATATTAATTGCTACAAAAATATTGACATTATAAAAAATTTTAAACCCTAAATCTTATAACTCAAATTTTAATATTAAATTCTAAATCCTAATATTAATATTAAACTTTATAGCTCAACCTCTAAACAATAATTTCTAAACTCTAAACTTTAAAACCTAAGATTTAGAATTAACCCTAGAGTTTAAGGTTAACCCTAGAGTTTAGGGTTAACGCTAGGTTTTAAAATTAACTCTAGGGTTTAAGGTTTAGTGTTTGGAGTTTGAGATATAATGTTTAATGATAATTCAATGATTTAAGGTTTAGAGTTTAGAATTTGGTATGTCAAATTTTTTTTCTACAATCACTATTACTTAAAAAGAAATTTAATAAACAAAATATGACACAAAACAACTCTTTTTGGTTTAAAAATATGAAAAGTGAACCTATAAATTCACTCTAGGGGTGAATCTAAAAATAACTCATATATTTAATAAGTTAGTATGAATTTTTCGAGTTCATTTTCCTTTGTTAAAGATTTCTAGTAGATGTTTAAGGAAAAAGGTTTTAACTTTTTTTTATTTAATCAAATATAGAGATTAAAACCGACATCGAGGAAAGTGCATCCACTTGCATTTTCTTAAATTCGACCCAAAAAGATTCATCCATATAAGCACAAAACTATGATTGTTATGAACCATTGTGGATTGTCATAACCTCTATGTGGACCATGGTTGATGGACCCATGGTCGGCCCGTCCATTACCGGCCCAAACATAAACCTATGTGATAGAGGTTTACTAAACCTAGCCCAAATAGGTTTAGGGTTCGAGAAAAAGAAAACATATTGCTTGTTGGTTTTGGAGATTTTCTTTTTCCTAGGATTTGTTATATTTCCATTTATGTGGTCGGTTGTATTCCCTATATAAAGGGACCCCTTATGCTTATGAATAATACAAGTCATACACGAAATCCCTCTCATTATTCTCTAGTTTTACAACACGTTATCAGCACGAGTTTGCTCCCATAAACCCTAGGCTAAAAGTTTCGATTATCTCTCTTTCGCTAAGAACCCTAATCCGTGAAAACCACCATCCTTGTTCGAAGAAACTTCATCATCGATCCAAGCTTACTAGGCGATACTAATCCTAGAAGAACAAGTTCATCCTAGTCCGAGAATCAATCCGCCCTTGCAGTCGATCAAACGGAGGTTCGATCCAACCTGATAAGAAGAAAGGTAACTCGATGAACCCTAGTTTTCTCAAAACCCTAATCGAATGAACCTATGATCAAACTATGACCTAAAATCAATTTTAAGAACTTAGAAAGATTGCTAAGTTGCTGGATAGATTGTTTGCTATACATGGTTGATTGTTTGATCAAAACCCTAATCGAAAATACTAATGTGCAAATCAAAACCCTAAAAGACTTTGCTTGTTTCGATTGATTGTTTTGAGAATAGAGGTTGCTTGTTTATTTTTCTTGGCCGATTTAGATTGATATCTAGGTTGATCTAGACCTAAACCTAAATCGTTTGCAATAAACCCTAAAACCCTAATCGATTTCTAAAACCCTAAAATCTTAAACTACTTGTTTGATTCTTGTTTGATTTGATTGACTTGAGTTTTTAATCCAATTGCTAGGTTGATTAGATTAATTGTTTTTGATTAATATCTTAACCCTAGACGATTGCTAAGTTGATTAGGGAATTAACCCTAATGCTAAACCCTAACCCTGATTCATATAGGCCAAACCCTAAAATCATAAACCCTAATCATTGATTGATCTTGTTTGTGAGTTAGGATGTTAGATTGTTTGATTAAACATAACTTGGCCGAATTAAAACCTAACTTGGTCGAACCTAGATTAATAGACCCTAAAATCGAATCCGACCACCTTGTACTTAGAAATCGACCATCTAGACTAAATTGTGATGATTACATAATCTAATTGTTTTCTTTGATTGAGGATACTTAAACATATAGATCATGAAGAGCTAGGACTGTTGCATCATACATATGGCCGTGTGGCTTGATTGTCCTATGTTTACTTGGCCGCATACATTGCTTGATCTATACGCTTTAAATTGTCTTGATTGATCACCATACTTGTTTGATATGCACTCCTATAAACCATTGGACATATAGACATTGATCCTTAGGATTGTCTTGCATATCCATAGTACTTTGGCCGCATATAGAAATCACATGGTCGATTGTTTGATTGCTTGGTCGAGAAACTTGATAACCTTATCCTTGTTTGATTCGAAACCTAAATTGATTGATATATGGTTTCAGATGTCGAAAATCAACAACCTAGATTTTTCTGCCCTAAATCTCTCTGGAGATAACTATTTACAATGGGCATTGGATACTAAGATTATCCTAAAGTCTAAAGGACTTGGCGAATGTATCACTGAGAACAATGACTCAAGTGAGAAAGATAGATACATGGCAATATTGATTATTCGCCATCACCTTGCTGAGAGTCTCAAAGATCAGTATCTAACCATTGAGAATCCTCTAGACCTTTGGAATGAGTTAAAGATGAGATATGATCACCAAAGAACGGTAATATTACCAAAGGCCTTATTTGATGGAGGATTCTAAGGATCCAAGACTATAAGTCCGTGGATGAATATAACTCAGCCCTATTCAAGATTGTTTCTTTATTGAAACTGTGTGGTGAGGTCATAACGAATAATGACATGTTGAAAAAGACATTCTCCACCTTCCACACAAGCAATGTGTTGTTACAACAACAATATAGAGAAAATGGCTTTAAGACCTATGATGATCTGATCTCGTGCCTACTATTGGTTGATCAAAACAATGAACTGTTGATGAGGAACAGTGAAATGAGACCTCCTGGATCAACCCCATTACCAGAAGCCAACAAGGCCACGAAAGAAAAGGAAGAAACTAAGGAAAGTAACCATGTCCAAGACCACACGGCCACAATCATGGTGGATGGAATGGTCGTGGTCGAGGGAATCACAATTCATACGGTCGAGGCAGTTACTCGAACCGTGGCCGAGGGAACCACAGTAACCGTGGTCGTGGACCCAGTTTCGGCCATGGTCGAGGAAGAGGTGGCCGTGGTACATCTTTTAAACCACCACACTCAACCAAATCTGCTTGTCATAGATGTGGTATGGGAAATCATTGGGCAAAGAATTGTAGGCCTCCCAGACACCTTGTTTACCTCTATCAAGAGAGCAAAAAAGGAAAGAATCCAGAAGCCCATTTGGTCCAGGATGATAATGGTGATTTAGATAATGATCAAGATGATCACTTAGAATATGAAACTCCTGATTGTCTTAAAGAATCAAGTTGATTTCGGCATCAAGCCTTATTGTGTGTTTTCAATTTTTTTATGTTTCTTTGACCTTATGTTTCTTTGCAATATTACTTGATTGTTTTGGTTTTTGAATTTATAATAAGATGCATGATTTCTTATTTGATCGAATGCAAGATGATACGAACATACTGATTGTGGATAGTGGGTCAAGCCATACAATTCTTAAAGACAAAAGATACTTCATAGACTTGACCTTACAAAATGTCAATATAAGTACCATTGCGGGTATAGCCAGCCTTATTGAGGGCCACAACCAGGCAAGTGTCTTACTGACACATTTTGAGATAGAAAATGCTCTATACTCACCCAGCTCTAAAAGGAGCCTATTAAGTTTCAAAGATATAAGGCTAAATGGATAACATATTGAAACAATGGGCGAAGGAAAGACAGAATTCCTTCAGATTGTAGATCACGCCCAAGGCCATAAGAAAGTGGTCGAGACTATACTTTCATTCTCTACTGGTCTATACTATGCTACGACCAGTATGATAGAGGCTAATGCCGTAGTGAACAAAAGGTTCATTGATGATTTCACTTTATGGCATGATAGGCTTGGCCATCCTGGTTCAAACATGACGCGAAAACTTATAACAAATACTAAAGGGCACATCCTGAAAGAAAGACGAGTTATCCCAAAGAATCTCACGTTTGTAGCATGTATACAAGAGAAACTCATTGTTAGGCCATCACCAGTCAAAGTGACTAAGGAAACGATAAACTTTCTGGAAAGGATACAAGGAGATATATGTGGACCAATACACCCACCTTGTGGGACATTTCGATATTTCATGGTCTTGATTGTTGCATCGACCAGATGGTCCCATGTATGCTTATTGACCACTCGAAATATGGCATTTGCAAGATTGCTTGCAAAAATCATAAGATTAAAGGCTCACTTTCCAGACTTTCCTTTAAAGACTATACGTCTAGATAATGCTGGTGAATCACTTCCCAAAATTTTATTGAATATTGTATGTCCATGGGGGTAAGTGTGGAACATAATGTGGCACCTGTCCATACTCAAAACAGCTTGGCTGAGTCATTCATTAAAAGAATTCAACTGATTGCTCGACCATTACTCATGAGGTCTAGTATCTGCTTGGGAACATGCAGTTTTACATGCAGCTGAGTTAATTCGCATCAGGCCATCTAGTGAGCATAGATATTCACCATCCCAATTGATCACGGGTCATGAGCCAGACGTGTCCCATCTCAAAACATTTGGATGTGCAGTATATGTACCAATTGCTCCACCACAGAGAACTAAGATGGGATCTCAAAGGAAGATGGGAATATATGTTGGATATGATTCTCCCACTATAATCAAATACCTTGAGCCAACCACGGGTGATTTACTTAAGGCCAGGTTCGCAGACTCTCATTTTGATGAGTCAAACTTTCCAACATTAGGGGGAGATAATAAGCTGGTAAAAGAGATTGAATGGAATCGCCCATCAGTGTCTTGGCAGGATCCTCAAACTAAAGAATGTGACATAGAAGTCCAAAAGATTATACATTTGCAAAAGCTAGCTAATCAATTGCCATACCCATTTTCTGACCCAAAGAAAGTGACAAAGCCACATATACCAGCTTGTAATGCACCTATAAGAATTGATGTCCAAGAGAGAAAAAATCAAGTTGCTACAGAGTCTAAGACATGTTTGAAACGTGGTAGACGAATAGGTTCCAAAGATAAGGTTCCTCGGAAAGCAAAGAAAGGTGCCATAAATGAATCTGAGGCTATTGTCATGGTCGACCCAACCATAGTCGAACCGACCATGGTTGGACCAACCACAATCGGACAGTTCATGGTCGAACCAACCATGTTTAAACCAACACCAGGCCAGGTCGATCCGAATGTTCCAAATAAGGAGGTTTGGGATGCCAAACTTCCAGGTACTGAGGGTATTGATAATAATGAGATCTCAATAAACTATATCATGTCTGGAACCCAATGGAACAGAAAAGATATCAACATAGATGATATATTTGCATACAAAGTAGCACTTGAACTTATAGATTTGAATGACGATCATGAACCCACGTCTATATTAGAGTGCACTCGTAGATCAGATTGGCTTAAGTGGAAAGAAGCCATAAACGTGGAGTTAAACTCTTTAAAGAAGAGAAATGTGTTTGGTCCGATTATAAGGACACCATATGATGTTAAACCAGTTGGATATAAGTGGGTCTTTGTGAGGAAGAGAAATGAACATGGTGAAGTCGTGAGATATAAAGCAAAGCTCGTTGCACAAGGATTCTCACAGAAAACCAAGAATAGATTATGAGGAAACATATTCCCATGTGGTGGATGCTACTACATTCCGATTTCTGATAAGTCTGGCCATAAGAGAGAAATTGGATTTACACTTGATGGATGTAGTAACAGCATACTTATATGGTCCACTGGATAATGAGATATACATGAGAGTTCCAGAAGGTATTGAGCTCAAAGATAAGGAAAGTTCTCGAGAACAACATTGTAATTAAACTAAACAAATCCCTTTATGGATTGAAACAAAGTGGCCGAATGTTGTAAAATAGACTAAATGAATACTTAGTGAAAAAAGGATATAAGAATGATCCGATCAGTCCGTATATTCATAAAGAAGTTTGAGAACAAAAAATTTGTGGTCGTAGCAGTGTATGTTGATGATTTGAATATCATAGGAACTTCTAAAGAGATTTTCCAAACAATTGAATATTTCAAGAAAGAATTTGAAATGAAAGACCTAGGTAAAACAAAGTTTTGTTTGGGATTACAACTTGAGTATATAAACAGTGGAATCCTTGTGCATCAAATGGCATATACTGAAAAGGTACTCAAGAGATTCAATATGGACCAATGTCACCCATTGTCATCGCCCATGGTCGTTAGGTCCCTTAGTCCGGACACCGACCCATATGGTCCAAAGAAGGACGATGAAGAAATACTTGGTCTAGAAGTGCCATAGGAGCCTTGATGTATTTGGCTAGTCACACTTGACCAGATATATGTTACGCAGTAAACTTATTGTCAAAATTCAGTTCATGTCCAACCCAAAGGCACTAGAATGGAATTAAACATTTACTTCGTTACCTACAAGGAACGAAAGATCTTGGATTGTTTTATACTAACCAATCACAAGAATGTTTAGTTAGTTTTGCTGATGCATGTTACTTATCAAATCCACACCATGCCCGATCTCAGACAGGTTATGTGTTTACAATTGGTGGAACTGCCATATCTTAGAGATCCATGAAGCAAACCATAGAAGCTACATCATTCAACCATGCCGAGATTTTGGCTATTCATGAAGCCAACGGAGAATGTGTTTGGTTGAGATCCATGAACCAACACATCAGATCAAATTGTGGGATGATCGATGGAAAAGATGAACCGATCGTCATGTATGAAGACAATGCAGCTTGCATAGCTCAGCTCAAAGATGGATACATCAAAGGAGATAGGACAAAGCACATATTGCCAAAATTCTTCGTCACCCACGAATTGCAGAAAGCAAGAGAGGTCCAAGTGGTTCAAGTCTGATCCAGTGACAATTAAGTCGACCTCTTCACCAAATCACTGCCAACCTCGACCTTGAAGAAGCTTATTCATCAGATTGGAGAGAAGAATGAAAGATCTTCAGTGAGGTACGAAATAGGGAGAGTAATACACGTTGTACTCTTTTTCCTTAACCATAGTTTTATTCCATTGGGTTTTTCCTGGTCAAAGGTTTTAATGAGGCAACACTTAAGGTGAATTACACGGTTATGACATCCAAGGGGGAGTGTTATGAACCATTGTGGATTGTCATAACCTCTATGTGGACCATGGTCGGCCCGTCCATTGTCGGCCCAAACATAAACCTATGTGATAGAGGTTTACTAAAACTAGCCCAAATAGGTTTATGGTTCGAGAAAATGAAAACCTATTGTTTGTTGGTTTTGGAAATTTTTCTTCTCCTAGAATTTGTTATATTTCCATTTGTGTGGTCGGTTGTATTCCCTATATAAAAGGACTCCTTATGCTTATGAATAACACAAGTCATACACGAAATTCCTCTCATTATTCTTTAGTATTACAACAATGATATGTTTTTTCAAATATTATTTGGAATAGAAGCAGCCTCTTTACACGTGGTTTTTAGAATAATTTGTTCCAAATCCAAGTCCCAGTCACCTGAGTTCTCCAGGTTTTTTAAGATATCAAGGAATGTTAAACCCTCACCATTTACTTTATTCCTCTCCACCAGCTGACATTCTATTAATACTCTTACCGCCTACACAAAATATTAAGAATTTTGTTGTGAACAAACACGAATTAACCATGAAGAAATATTTATACAACTTCAAAGTTTGATATTCAATTTTTCTTTTTGAAAACATCTTTATCCAAAAACACTTTTCCTAATCCTAAAAGTATTTCATTTAGCTTAACAAAACTCGATTCATTTTCATTCAATCTTGACTTGGAAAGCTTTATATGTATGGAAAAAGAAAGCACTGGAGAAAATAAAACATGCCTGAAGATCATTCTTATATGCTGCAAGGTGCAAGGCAGTGTTGTAGCTGAAATCTTCTTTATTCAGAAAACAGAACTCGTTCTTGAAAGCGTTTCTCTGCATCGTTCTCTGGATCCATCCAGTGAGGACTTGGAGAACTTTAAATCTATCATTCACCACAGCAAGGTGGAGACCGTTCTGGCCATTCACACTCACATCTTGGATACATTCAGGGGATTCAAGGAGGCAATTTGCCACTAGATCCGCGTTTCCACTTACTACTAGGAAGTGAAATGGCGTGAGGCCATTTCTTCCTTTGACGCAAGCTAGGCTCGGATCATGCTTGAGCATCCAGAGGACAAAATCTCTTTGATCTTCATTCACAGCGACATGTAATGGACTGTATCCGCTTGTGTTCAGCTTTCTAGCAAAAGATGGCTTAAGATTTAACATCTCCATGGCAAACTCTAGCTTCCCGGAAGCTGCAGCTACGTGGAGGGGAGTGTTGATAAATGGCACAGCATCCATGTTGTCAAGTATGTAGGGATTCTCATCAATGAGAGCATACAACTCATCAATGCTTCCAGATTCAGCAGCTTGTTGAAGTCTTGGGTCCATAGCAAGAAACTTAGTGATCAAGAGAAATGTTTGTTTTTTTAGTCGATAAAGTTTGAGCAAAAGGAAGATGTTGTTATTGTCCTCACCCACCACAACACATTATATATACTTTTAAAAGTGAAACAAAAAGGTTTAGGAGGGAGCTTCGACGCAAAAACCAGCAAAGAAGTCAAGTAGCGAACCCCACACGGCAATGAGTGACAAAAACAAAAGGTGAGCATTTAACATGGAATGCAATAAAGAAAGGCCAAGGAAATTGCATGGAAACCTATTGGCTTTACTTTTATTTTACTGATCAGTTTTAAAGATGTCTTATTAGTCCACAAGATCTTCATATTACGGGAAAGTCAATAACTAATGGAAAAAGGCATGAAATGGGACCTAAACCAGCCAAGGCATATTATTACATTGCAAGTGTGGTATTTTAATAAGTTACTTAGTTTGAATTTTTCGAGTTCTATCATCTGCCTTTGTTAAACATTTCTAGTAGATGTTTAAAGAAAAAGGTTTTCACTTTTTTTTTTTTAATCAAATAAGAGATTAAAACCGACATTGAAGAAAATGCATCCACTTGCATTTTCTTAAGAATCATCCATATAAGCACAAAACTATGATTTGTTTTTTCAAATATTATTGGCATTCTTACGAATAATCCTGCACTGGACTTGCAAGCCGTCAAGACACTAATGTTGTTAGTTACAAAAACGTGTTCCTCATGTTGGACGGCATGGACGGCATGGACGGCGTGGACGGTGGCCGTAATCAAAGAAAACGGCTTGGTGATTTGTCAACAATCGTGAGCTTCACCAACCCCAAGCTTCTCCTATAAATACCCAAGGTGAAGGTGAAGAGAGAGCCATCCCAGAAATCCAAAAGAAAGAGAGAACAAGAAAGAGAAGAAGAAACTTCTTCTTGAGAGAAAAAAAAAAAAAAAAAAAACTTTTTTTTTTCGGGTGTAAGTTGAGAGCTTGTAAAATTTCCCGGTGATAATAAAAAGATCGGTAGCAGGTCCCGGAGACGTAGGCACGATTGGCCGAACTCCGTTAACAATTTTGTGTGTTTTCTTCCCGCTCCCGCAAATTCTGATTTTTCCGCAAGGAAATTTGACCCGATATTTCCTAACAACTGGTATCAGAGCTACAGTGGGTTACTATTTAAAATAATGGGTTACTGTTCACAATAGTGATTTTGTGAATAGTGGGTTACTGTTCACGATAATAGTGATTTCGTGAAATAGTGAATTTTGTCGGTAACATCGGTTCATCGACGGAGGTGTTTTAAACACGGTGGTTTCAGAAAAGATGGGAGGCGAAGACGGTTCAGCACACGGTATCGGGAAATTTTATGGTACAGACTATGCATTTTGGAGAATGCAAATTGAAGATTATCTGTACGGACGGAAGCTTCATCAACCACTGAGCAAGAAGCCTGAGAAGATGGATCAGGCTGAGTGGGAGCTCCTTGACAGACAAGTTCTGGGTGTTATAAGGCTAACACTGTCGAAGAACGTTGCTCACAACGTTGCGAAGGAGAAGACCACTGAAGGGCTCATGAAAGTTCTCTCTGATATGTATGAGAAACCCTCGGCAAATAATAAAGTATTTCTCATGAAGAAACTCTTTCATTTGAAGATGGAAGAAGGTGGCCTGGTTGCCGCACATGTGAACGAGTTCAACACGATTGTCAACCAAATGTCATCCGTTGAAATCGAGTTTGATGATGAAGTGCGCGCATTGATCCTGTTGGCATCTCTGCCAAATAGTTGGGAGCCGATGAGGGCAGCGGTTAGTAATTCTGTGGGTACTCAGAAGCTTAAATTCAATGATGTTAGAGATCGTATCCTTGCTGAGGAAGTTCGAAGGATAGACTCTGGGGAGACATCAACGAGCTCTGCCTTCAACGTGGAAAACAGAGGGAGAAACCCAGATAGAAGTAACCGGAGTTATGGCAGATCGAAGTCAAGGAGTGGACGGGGTCAGTCCAAATTCAGACAGCCTGCAGAGTGCTGGAATTGTGGAAAGACAGGCCACATCAAGAAGAATTGTCGGGCACCACCGAAGAAGGAAGACAACACGAGAGGCGGAGCCAATGCAGTGACACGTGAAATCGCTGACGCATTGGTAGTGTCTGTTGATTCCCCGAGGAAAAATGAAGCTCGTGATGCAGCTGGAAATAACACCAAAGCGTCAATCTCCTATTTCGATAGCCCAATAGATTCATGGGTGCTTGACTCAGGAGCGTCATTTCACACCACACCACACCACAACATTATGGAGAATTATGTTGCTGGAAATTACGGAAAGGTATATCTCGCTGATGGATTACCTTTGGACATAGTTGGTATTGGAGATATCAATTTGAAGATGTCAGATGGACGGGTGTGGAAGATTACGAAGGTCAGACATGTGCCAAAGTTGATGAGAAATCTAATCTCGGTAGGTCAACTTGATGACACGGGGCACGATGTCAACTTTGGTGGTGGAGCCTGGAGAGTCAAGAAAGGTTCCATGGTGGTTGCTAGAGGTCATAAAAGAGGCACTCTCTATATGACGACGAGCTATCAAGACAATGTTGCTGTTGTCGAGGATGCCAAACAAACCAAGTTGTGGCATTGCAGATTAGGGCACATGAGTGAGAAAGGGATGAAACTCATGGTGGAAAATGGCACTCTTCCGGATCTGAAGACGGTGGATCATCAGATGTGTGAAAGCTGCATCCTTGGGAAACAGAAACGAGTTAGTTTCTCTAAAGGAGGAAGAGAGCCAAAATCTAAGAAGTTAGAGTTGGTGCACACTGACGTGTGGGGACCCGCTCCTGTTGCATCGCTGGGAGGTTCGTACTACTATGTGACCTTTATTGATGACTCCACAAGGAAGGTGTGGGTCTACTTCATGAAGAACAAGTCTGAAGTGTTCTCGGTTTTCAAAAGATGGAAAGCCATGGTTGAGATTGAGACGAATCTCAAGTTGAAGTGTTTAAGGTCTGATAATGGTGGAGAGTATATCAGTGAGGAGTTCAAGAGATACTGCGCTGATGGTGGGATCAAGATGGAGAAGACTATTCCAGGAACGCCTCAACAGAATGGAATAGCGGAAAGGATGAACCGAACCTTGAACGAGCGTGCAAGGAGCATGAGATTGCACTGTGGATTGCCAAAGACGTTTTGGGCAGATGCAATCAATACTGCAGCCTACTTAATCAACAGAGGACCGTCTGTGCCATTGGGATTTAAGATCCCTGAAGAAGTTTGGAGTGGAAAGAAAGTAAACCTTTCTTATCTAAAGGTGTTTGGATGCTTAGCTTATGTTCACATTGACGATGCTGCAAGAAGTAAACTTGACTCAAAGTCGAAGAAGTGTTACTTCATCGGTTATGGTAACGAGGAGTTTGGTTACCGGTTTTGGGATGATGAAAATCGAAAGATCATCCACAGCAAGAATGTTGTGTTCAACGAAGAAGCGTTGTACAAGGATAAGCTAAAAGAAGGCTCGGAGAAGAAAGAGCCTGGAGCTGTTGACTTAGATGATATCCTAACACCAGGGTTGCCACAGGATACCCCAACAGCAGAAGAAGAAATCTCTCAAGACGAGAGTGGTGAGGCTGAAGAGAGTGATGATTCTGAAGTGGTCCCATATACACCTATCACGGAGTTACGACGGTCAAGTAGAGTCATCAGAAAGCCTGTAAGATTTTCTCCATCGCTCAACTACATTCTGCTCACAGACAGAGGAGAGCCTGAATGTTATAAAGAGGTTATGCAAGTGGATGAGTCGATCAAGTGGGAGCTTGCAATGAACGACGAGATGGAATATATGGATAAGGTTCCATATGCTTCTGCTATAGGCAGCCTGATGTACGCGATGATATGTACAAGGCCAGACATTGCACATGCAGTGGGAGTCGTTAGCAGATTTATGAGCAATCCAGGAAAGGAACACTGGGAAGCTGTTAAGTGGATTTTCAGATATCTGAAAGGGAATCCAAGTTTGTCGCTATGTTTCACAAAGTCTGAAACGGGATTGCAAGGATATGTTGATGCTGACAACGGAGGCGACATTGACAGCACAAAGAGCACAACTGGATATGTATACACTTTTGGCGGTACTGCAATTTGTTGGGTTTCAAAGTTGCAGAAAATTGTATCTCTATCAAGCTGTGAAGCTGAGTATGTTGCGGTTACGGAGGCAACAAAAGATATGATATGGTTACAGTCTTTTCTACAAGAGCTGGACCATGACCAAGGGAAAAGTGTGTTGTACTGTGATAGTAAGAGTGCCATCGATTTGGCAAAGAATCCGGTTTATCACGCTCGGATGAAACACATACATCGGAGATATCATTTCATCAGATCAGCCTTAGAAGATGAAGTGTTGGTGCTTGAGAAGATCCCAGGAAGTAAGAATCTGGCAGACATACTGACGAAGGTCGTGCCGTGTGAGAAGCTGAGGTTGTGTGAAACCTCAGTTGGCTTATTGGAGTAACAAGCTGAGAAGACCTGCTACATTGATCAAGGTGTGAAGACAGATTGAAATCAGTCTTCAAGTGGGAGATTGTTAGTTACAAAAACGTGTTCCTCATGTTGGACGGCATGGACGGCATGGACGGCGTGGACGGTGGCCGTAATCAAAGAAAACGGCTTGGTGATTTGTCAACAATCGTGAGCTTCACCAACCCCAAGCTTCTCCTATAAATACCCAAGGTGAAGGTGAAGAGAGAGCCATCCCAGAAATCCAAAAGAAAGAGAGAACAAGAAAGAGAAGAAGAAACTTCTTCTTGAGAGAAAAAAAAAAAAAAATTTTTTTTTCGGGTGTAAGTTGAGAGCTTGTAAAATTTCCCGGTGATAATAAAAAGATCGGTAGCAGGTCCCGGAGACGTAGGCACGATTGGCCGAACTCCGTTAACAATTTTGTGTGTTTTCTTCCCGCTCCCGCAAATTCTGATTTTTCCGCAAGGAAATTTGACCCGATATTTCCTAACAAATGTAAGGGATGATTAATCTCGATATCTTATGGTAGAGTTCTTAACTTCGCTAAGACTTCGCCAAAATACGTTTCTTAGCTTTTAACTAAGAAAACCTAAGAACCATCCCTTAAATAAGAGACGTTTCTTAACAAAAAATGTAAAAAACAAAAAAAAATCAAACAATAAGTTAAGAACCTAATCATAAGAAAACCGGGGTTAAACATGGTCGTCTTATGGTCTGGCATCCTTGATTGTAAATTCAAGTTCATTTTTTGTCAACGGTCATTCATTAGAAATAGAAGAGTTTTAGCCCATAGCAGGCTCAATACAATTAAAACTAAAAGCCTTAAGAGTGGCCTTCGCTATGTAAATTCAAGTACATAAAACTGTTTATTTTGCCTTTTCATAGGATATAGACACATGCATGTAATAAAAATAAACACTAAGTAATGTTGCTTATGTTAATAATTATGTAACCCTATTCTACAATGTCTTAACTGGGTTATATAATATTAGCTCTAGGTATGGGGTTGGTGAGGATTTGGAGAGTTTCAAATCTACTACCATTCGTTATAGCAAGGTGAAGAGCGTAATGGCCATTCGCAGTCACATCATGGATACATTCAGGAAAAGATATGAGACACTCTACACAAGATATCTGTTACATCATATGCATTTTCAAAAGTCATCTCCTCTGCATACAGTCTTGTGGTATCAAACCTTTCATTTAAAAGGTTTTCTAAACCTGCTCAAGTGGGGCTCAGGCACCACGGTCAGATGCTTCCGCCCAAGAAAAGCTAGCAACATGAGATAGAGAAGATAAAGCAGGAAGAGGGCAAAGGTCATCATGAGAAACATTACAGGATCTGGTGAGTTTGCCGCCACTGCTAGTGCATAAGAAACTCCCAGCAAGGTCCCTATTGAAATGTACCATGACGTAAACAGACCCTGAGTGGTAAGAAAGAAAAGGTGTAGAATAGAGAGCAGTAGAAGCCTAAGGTGTTGGAAAGCCAAAGAAGGATGAAGAATGCCTGTTTTGTCTGAAAATCCGCATTCTTCGAAGAATGCGGATCCTTGGATTGTTGTCCACCTCCAGGAGGCTGGAGGCCAGTCTGATATGTAACTGTTATTATCAAAGTGAATACAATCAGGAAAGCTCCACGAGCTTCTTCTGAACTGTCAGACCTTACGCGTTTCACACAAGTGGAATATTGTGTCCAGAAAGTAAATGGCGATTTAAAAAGCTCAGATAGTGACTTGGTTTTTGGCGTAGAAGCAGCCTCTTTACACCTGGTTTTTAGAATAACTTGTTCCAAACCCAAGTCCAAGTCACCTGAGTTCTCTAGGTTTCTTAAGATATCAAGGAATGTTAAACCCTCACCATTTACTTTATTCCTCTCCACCAGCTGACATTCTAGTAATAGTCTTACCGCCTACACAAAAATAACAATCATTTTATTAGGAATTTTATTGTGAACAATCACGAATTAACCACGAGAGCAAACAAATAAACTAAGAGAGCAGGACATAAGTAAGGATACTCGTATCTAGAGTTAGTATATTGTTGTGTAAAATAACTAATTTACAACATGGTAGAGCCGTATTTATACAATTTCGAAGTCTAATAATCATTTTTATTTAGGAAAACATTTTTATCTATATCGAAGTACCTCGTCTCGCCTAAGCATCTCCAGTGATGCACTATAATTTCCTCTATATTCCACTCAACAATAAAATAACTTTATTGTAGAATTGAATTTCTTTAATAATTTGTTCTATAATAGAGTGGAATATAGAATAATATTATATTTTTACTCTATTTTTCGAGTGAAAAAACCACATTTTCTATATTTACTCTAAAGTAGCTATATTATAGAATAAACCATTGGAGCAAATCTAACTCTATAATAGAATTACTCTAATTTATAGTGAAATATAGAGAAAATTATAGAGTGTTATTGAAGATGGTCTAAGGAATATGACATTTTAGATCAAGTCATTTCCAATATCAACAAATCTCATAGTTAACTCGATTTCATTTTCACTCAATCTTGATTTGGAAAGCTTCATATCAAGTATGGAAAAGAAAGCACTGGAGAAAATAAAACATGCCTGAAGATCATTCCTATTTGCTGCATGGTGCAAGGCCGTGTTGTAGCTGAAATCTTCTTTATTCAGAAAACAGAACTCGTTCTTGAAAGCGTTTCTGTGCCTGGTTCTCTTGATCCATCCAGTGAGGACTTGGAGAACTTCAAATCTATCATTCACCACAGCAAGGTGAAGAGCGTTCTGGCCATTCACACTCACATCTCGGATGCATTCAGGGGAAACAAAGAGGCACTCTGCCACAAGATCCACGTCTCCTCTTACCACTAGGATGTGGAATGGCGTGAGGCCATTTCTCCCTTTGATGCAAGCAAGGCTCTGATCATGCTTGAGCATCCAGGAGGCAAATTCTGCATGACCCTTCTCTACCGCGAGATGCAGTGGAGTGTACCCGCTTGTGTTCAGCTTTCTGGCAAAAGAGGGCTTAAGATTTAACATCTCCATGGCAAACTCTATGTTCCCGGAAGCTGCAGCTACATGGAGGGGAGTGTTGATAAATGGTACTGCATCGATGTTCTCAAGTACATATGGATTCTCATCAATAAGAGCATACAACTCATCAGTGCTTCCAGATTTAGCAGCTTGTTGAAGTCTCGGATCCATAGCAAGAGGCAGAACAAATGATAATTTAATGTATAAAGTTTGAGCAAAAGGAAAAAAAGAAATAAATGAGTTTCTTTATGTTTTGAATTTGTTGGTTTTGTCATTACCTACCACAACACATATTATATACTCTTAAAATCATATTCGGCCCTCGGGCAGGTGAAGCATGATTTAATAAGCATGATTTAATAAGCATGATTTAAATCACTCCTCGAGCTTAGGAC
>CAJHQP010009995.1:0-20228 GCA_905132765.1 Moricandia arvensis
TTTGTTTTACCAGGTAGAATCCTCTCTCCTAATGGACATAGCGTTCTCGCCACTTGGTTGTCGATTTCTCTTAATGTGTTCGCTCAGTGTGTCATATACTTTTATCATCTCTGAGTATATCAGGACTAATTTTTCATTCAGGTCAGCAGCTATTCTACATTTTCTAGTACAATACTTGGTTCATTTTTGACTTTGAAACTATTATATCGTATCTGTTACAGTAGTGTCGTAGTCGCTCATGAAATTACCAAGCGCTATCCCTAAATCATTGATCGTTCAGGTTCATCACAATCAGAGAACTCAACTTGTTTTTCGAAGTTGGAAGGGGCAGCATCGTCCTCACTATATGTTGAGATAAGGTATATCTTTTGCAGAAGGGTTGCAACTGATGCCAGAGAGTTTTCTAACTCGGATCGAGTGTTTCTTCTCAGCGAACAATGGCGGTTCCTTCTTTTCGGTATCTCTCTTTTCGAAAGCTCTACCTAAAGCTATGTTTTCTATAAGCTGTTTTAGCGCTTGCAGGGCTTCGGGTGCCAAAATTTCCCCTCGCTTACTGTATCAAGGATGGTTTGATAGTCTAGGTTTAGTCCCCTATAGAAAGTGTTGATGAGTTTGGGGTTCTAAGAATCCATCGTGTGGGCACGGAAAGTTGTAGCTTTTGACCTTGTCCAGGAGTTTTTAAAGATTCGCGGGCTACTTTGAACGAAAGTGGATATCTTCCCTTCTTTACTTCCCAATATATCTCCTCGTCAAAGAATGGTTGAATGAAGGTGCTTCTAATATTTCCAACAAGTCGGGATCCTGGTGGTAGCTGGTTCGCACCTCCTGGCGTCACCTCCTAGGGAGAAAGGAAAAAAGTTTGCAGCGATTGAAATCGTCGTTCACCATGTCTTCTAGCATCTCGATGTGATCGTTCGGTGTGTTCAGTGGGAAAACCATTGAACTGATTTTTTCGCGCCATAATTAGGGAAATCGATATCAAGTTCAGAGCTTCCAGCATGGTTATCGGATAATCGAATCGCAGACCTATTGGAATAGGTTCTGCTGGGTTTAGGTATTCGAGCATTGGAATTCATGCTTTACCTCATTCTTTGGAGATTTATTGATTTGATTGGGGATTGCGCTCCCTGATAATTAAATTAATTGGTTTGCTTCGTTGCTTTTATTGTTCATTGGTCTATCAAGACTACTTTCTTATTATCAGAATCAGTAAGGCGTACTTACAGCTTCCGGTTTCGAATTAAGCTAGATGAATTATAACAATAACAATAAACAATAAAGCGATTTCAAGATTGATTTGGTTTTGTGATGATTAAATTAAGAGATCATACTTAGGGGAAATTCTCAAGTAGGTTTAGATAATGCAAACTAATAGATCGCTAGGGTTTTATTAAGCTTCGTTCTGAATTTCAAACCTTAGGGTTTAGGAGATCGCTCTCGCGCATCTCGGCTGACCGTCGATCGATGGAAGTAGACGGCATCGATCGATCCTCATTCTAACAGTAAATGGTTTCAGCGGTTTAATTGCATTCTCTAAACTTCTAGTTTCAACTCTCGTTTGTTACTAGTTATTTAGATTTGTTTTTAAGATAGATTCCAGGTTATAACCAGGCTTCTTGCTGCGCTATAGAACCCAAATTTCTAAGATTGAGGTGATCAAATTCAACTAGCATTAAGAGAAACTTAAACAAGAAACCAAGAAGATTACCCTAACAAATTTCTATAAAATCAACAATACATTACTACCATTGAATGACCCTAAATCTAATAGAGAACTACTCAGACATAGCAATAAAGAACATGAATAAATTCTGAATAAATTGCATAAAATAATTGAGTGAAAAGATAAGAAGTTCAAGATCTTCTCTGTAATGATGTTCAGATCTTTCTCTCCAATAGATGTATCAATGTGTTCCAACTCTAAAACTCTGGTGTAACTTTGCGGCTACTCAGCTAAGGCTTAACAAAGATAGAAAAAAAATAACAAATAGTCTAAATTTTGGCTGGGGACTTGTGCTTGCAATAATAAAACTTATGGGTAAAAACATATAATTTCTCAAGCCCTCGCAATCTTTCTGCCGATTCACCGTCGATCGACGCACAGTGTGTGACGTTGATCGATGGTCTATTCATAAATTTGGATCTGACTCTGAGTTTCTGCTGGGCAATACTAATTGCTCCAAAATAGTCCAAAAGCTCCAATTGCTTCCAATAAATACCTAGACCTGTAAATACTCTAAGACAATACCAAATGCATATAAAGACTCTATATATACTCTACATATCATAGGTAAATAAGTAAAATCCATAGTATATCAGTTGGCCAGATGCCTCGACATCTTCGTCTTCTCAATTTCTAAGTCGTAGTCATCAGCCTGGGTGCGTCATAATCACCAATGGAGCCTTGGAACTCGCGGTATTCCCCAAAGGACTTTTGCACCTGCTTGGACTCCCCCAAAGTTAGCCCGCAAACCGAGCCAAGCGATCATTCAGGATCGAGGCCATCTCCGTGCGTCCATCTCGACGGGCCACAATGGAGACCTTGAAAGCTCGCTCCCACTCTCGATCCCTCTCACGCAGAGAGCGCCTCAACCTCGCCCTTCAAACAGGCAATCTCCTTCTCGCCATCTCGACCTTAAACCGAGTTGTCTGCGCTTCCAAACAGGTTGCCCTAAGAGCCTCATCCGTCACGTGAAGGCGTGCAAAGATTTCTTTAAAGAATTTAGAGGGCGAACTCAACAAAAAAAAAAATCAAACCAATACAAAAACTAAACTCCATGCATAACCGCGATGCCCCCCGCAAACTTCTCTTATTTAGCAGACTCCTTGCTGGCCGTGGGCTGGCCCGACGAAACGTTGAGCGAGGCAAGGTAGGCACCAAGGTCAGATCCATCTCCGAACAATTGGCAGCGGGACATGACTGGTGCTGCTTCCATCTCCGGGAAGAAAAATGTTGATACCACTCGTCGGCTAGAAGGTTCCACCTCCTCTTAGGCAACATCGTCTTCGTCAGTGGCAACTTGCTTGTTCTTGGGAGATCTTTCCCTCTCCCCTCACAACAGGATTATCATAGGGAATAAAGTCATCCATGGCCAGATTCGAATCCTCCTCAACCACTGTGTAAGGTCGAGCTTGAGTCTGGTGATACGCAAATGCCGCTCGAAACTCGCTTCAGAGGGAAGTAGCCCTAGTAAAATGGACTGCCACAGCGAATATCCCTAACGGTAAGCATATCTGCGGAAAATGTGGGAAGAGGATCAAAAATTGCAAACAAAGAGAATACACAAGTGGTCAGACATCGGAAAATAGATAAACGACCAAAGTATCCGATCACGATACCCATGGGACCATCTACAGCTAAAATATGGATGCATTCTTCCGCAACCTAGGCATTTTCTATAACGCACATATAAGTAGTGTCAGTCCCAGCTGTGAAAATTAGACTTGAAAGCCTTGATCACGTATGCATTGTTCCTCGGCCTTTCAGGGTCAACGGAGTTCGGCAAGTAACTCGACTTTTGGAACAACCTCATCATCACGACCTCATAGGCTCTTGGGAACGAAAGAGGATGGCAATGCATCTTCGATATTCTCTTTCTAGGCGCCATGAAAAAAAAAATGGAGAGAAAGAGATTTTCTACCTTAAAGACAATAATGGAGAGAAAGAGGATGGCAATGCATTCTTCGATATTCTCGCCCATGGGAAATGAGACAAGAGATATGTTTCATCACCCATGGGCAATGATACCAACACCAAGTCTCGTCGCCTATAGGCGAAGAGACAAGAGCCACGTCTTGTTGCCCACAGGTGACGATGCCTTTACTAAGTCACATTGCCCAAAGGTGACGAGACACGAGCCATATCTCGCCGCCTAAGGTCAACGAGACAATCTCCTCTTAATCACTCTCTCCTTCGGGACTATACGATACTGATTCTTGTTTTGTTTTGATTAGAGTTTTCGATGAAGTATTGCAATAAAAATAGCAAGGACTTGTCTTCTCGTAAAAACTTTGAATCAATCGTATAAAACGATAATGGTTAACTTAACACCATTGTTATCTCAACTATATGAATGGTTTTCTATTTCACGGAACCAGCGGTAAATAAACCAATGTCGTATGAAACGCGATTTCTCCTAAAAAATCGTAAAAATGCTTAAGTTACAAAACGGCTCGAAAAGATCTAAAACGAAACAAAGGGCCAATTTGTGATTTTAGACGGGAATGAGCCCCGATTACTGTGACAGTGTACCTTCTCTCCGCAGAAGAGAAATGGAAAATAAGATAAATGTTATGTTTCCATATAATTTTGGAAAATCGAGAAGATAAGGAAGATTTATGTGGAAAGATAGACTCGAATCGGGGGCAGAAAAGGAAAAGACGACTGAACTTGGAGGGTTATATAAGAGATTCCAAGGCGAGGGGACAGAGGCACACAAGAATATTCTCATAAAACTTATCACTTAGAAAGATTTTAGCAATTTTGTTTTTGTTATCAAGTTACTACTCAAACTAGGATTTTTAGAGGCATATGTTGTAAAAACTAGGGAACTCGCCGACAGCTCTTGCGCCAGAATCTCTTAAATACTGTTGTATCATTGTGACGTTCTTACGTGAAAATGATTCAATAAGATCTTTTTGTTACTCACAAAATCGTGCTTGATTATCTCGAGTTTTGTTACTCATAATCTGATTTCTTGTCATAGGCTCAGCAGAAATCTTGGACCTCAGGGAAAGTTAATTTTTTTTTAAAATTTCCTTCTATTAAGGAAATCGACGGTGTGAAATTTGGTTCCACCAGTTTCTCAGGCTTGCAAGATGTGTCTCGGTTTTCTCAAAGATTCGGGTTTGCCTCGTCTCCGTTTTGCTTGCTCATTTCTCCTTCCTCTTCTTGTATCTGTCGACCCCTTCCGGAGAGTAACAATTTGATTCTTCCAGGATTTCTATACTTTCCTGAATGTGTTTAGGCTCAAGCCTGTCCTGCAGTTTTGGTTCGTCGATCTATATTTTTTGATCTGTGTTTCAGTCCCCATATTTTTGGTTTTACGAAAATGAATAAGTATCTCGTCGAAGGCCTCATGGGGTTTATGAATAGCCAGGGGTGATCAGGAGATGCCGAGGGTGATCAGGAAGACTCGCTGGGCGATGATGTTTTGGCGAGAGGTCATGGGCGACGAGGCAGGATAGAAAGGACGGTGAGACCGTGGGGAGAGGTGGATGGGCGAAGTTCACTAATTAGATTTTGCTCCATCATTTTCCTTATTCGAGAGTATTTCTCTACGATCATTGTTTGATCTTCCGAAGGTTGTCATATTGCATTGAGATTTATTTAAGAGGGTAGTTTCGTGAATGGTGTCAAATTTATTCCACGAAATTTGTATTAAAATACTACCTTGTTTTAACTTTACGAAAGATTTTTGTAAAATATTGCCGAGATTATTTTGAGATGGCTATTCCGCAAAGTGTTATCGAGGTTAATTTTATGAAAATTGTTCCGTAAGATGTTTTCGATTTTTACCGCGCTTGCTAGATAAACCGTCATTGTAGGTTGGCCTCATTCTCGTCTAAAATTTCAAGTGGGCTTTGGCCGCGTTTTTAACCTTCTCAGGTGGTTTTTCGGTTAAGATGTTTTTACAATTTTTTTAGTAAAATCACCTACGGTACAATGTTGTTCTATGTGATGATGAAAACCAATTGTATATTCGATATAACATTGTTGTTTTAAGTTAACCGATATTTTTTTATACGATTAATTCAAATCTTTCACGAGGAGACAAGTCCTTGTTATTTTTATCGCAAAATTTTAACGGAAACTCCAATCGATACGAGATAAGAATCATTTAGGTCACCACCCAAAGGTGAGATTGATGAAGAGGAGATGGTCTTGTCTCCCAGGGCGATGAGACTTGTGGCTGGTCTTGTCGCCCGTGGGAGACGAGACGTTGAACGTGTCTCGTTGTCCATGGACGACGAGGCTTGAAGTCGGTCTCATCGCCTGTGGGAGACGAGACGATGAACATGTCTCGTCGCCTGTGGGCGATGATATGTCATGGATTTTACCTTTTTACCCATGATATATATATATACGTTTTTAGAGTTTTTTTTATGCATTTGGAGTTGTTTTAGAGTCTTTACATGTCTAGGTACTTATTGGATGAACTTGGAGCTTTTGGATCATTTTGGAGCTTTGAAGAAGCTCTCTTGAAAACCAGAAGTCGAAAACTATTTTTATCATTTACCACCGATCGACGCCGGCTCATGACCATCGATCGATGACTCTGCCGCCTGGGGTTTATGATGATTAAAAGAAATTATGAATCTTACCCAGAAGTTCCAGTATATGCAAGATAAGTCCATGGCCGCATTTTTCACTATTTATAGGGTTCTTATTAGTTTTGTAACCCTAAGTCTTCAGACACCTCTTTTGCAACAAAACCACCATAGAGAGAGCTAGCATTGAAGAGAGAGATCTATTTATCATTTACAGAGTATTGAACATCACGTTTCTTTACTCTATTCCTTATATGCAATTTATTCAGATTTTAATTATGTTCATTATAATCATGTCTGAGTAACTCAACTGTTAGATTTAGGGTTCTTCAAATGTAGTCCATGATTGGGTAATGTTGTATTGATATTCAGATATTTAACGAGTTATGCATCTAGATTGTTCTTATTGCTAGGATGAAGACTGATCACCTTAAACCTAGATCTTAGGATTGATTGGCCCAAGTGAAGGCTTGGTCAATTACCTGAACCAAAAATTAGAAACTACTACATGCATATGAGAGTTGATGTAATGTGTTAGAGAACTTATCAAACATTGTCGCTAAATCTGTTAGATGTAGCATCGCTCAATGGTACATTGTGACCATCGATCGACGCTCTCGTAAGGATTAACAATCGCTTAACCTGAGTTTGAGTTCAGAAATATATTTAAATAAACCTTGGTAAATTACTTAGTTACATCCTCATCCTACCTAAGAATTCCCTTAAGTCTAATTTATTTCCCTTTTGATAAAACCTATAAACCAATATTGCAATGATGTTACTACTTCTTAATCTTTGTTTAGCATTATTACCAAAAACAAAATCTATATAATGTGTAATCTTAGAGTCTATATGGATTTGATCCCTAAGTACAAAAGCTGAATCTCTAATTTGAGAGAATAATCAGTATCTCTAAGGTAATGTAAGCCTTGAGTCTAGCCTTGAGTCTCATCGCCCCTGGGCGACAAGATGTTGAACGTGTGTTGGTTCTTTTCCACAATTTTTGTAACCTTGTGTACTCCGAAGCTTATTCTGTGGGATATTTCCAAATTTATTCCGAGTCGATCTCATTTAAAGGAGAGCTTCGAAATAGTGGGTGTCGATTTCGAGGTTACCATTTTTGACCCCAACATGAACATGATTTTCTGTGCTTCTATTTCCACGAGTAATCTAGTGTGTCTCCGAGATTTCAGGGAGAGTAAGTATTATTTTTCCGAGAGTGTTTAGGAAAATGTATGGAAATGCTTAAGATAATTGATTTGGCTATCTATGTCACCAAAGTGCACTTACCTTTTCCGTCATACATCCGTTTAGAACTCTAGAGTTAAGCGTGCTTATGCTGGAGTAATAAAAAGATGGGTGACCTATCGGGAAATGATTCGCGATACCGTGTGAGTGAGGCCAAAACACGGGGAAAGGTCGGATTGTGATTGCAAGGCCAGTAAACAATGATTTCGAGCCTTGGAAAATTTACGTACCGACCGTTAGAACGGGATGGGGCCCACAGGCCGAGAGAGCAGGTGATTTCGGGCAGGTTATATCACAGGGGAGGAGTTAGGGTCGATGCGCTGCAGCGCCAACTGGGACCCACGGGGAACACTGTCACATAAAAGTCTAGGCCTCGGCTAACAAATAGGTTATTGGTGAGGTTCGAACCTAGGACCTCACCCATTAACAACTCTCCCACAACCAGCTAAATTGGTGAGGTTCGAACCTAGGACCTCACCCATTAACAACTCTCCCACAGCCAGCTCAATTGGTGACAGTTTCTCTGTGGGAAAGTTGTTAAAGGGTGAGGTCATGGGTTCGAACCTCACTAATAACCTATTTGTTAGCCGAGGTCTATGGGTGAATTCAGACAGGTTGTATCACATGGGAGGGGTTAAGGTCGATGCACTGCAACGACAACTAGATCCCACAGAGAGGGCTGTCACACTAAATATTCACAAAATTAATATAATGTTATCCTAAATGAATTCCCTAGCTTGAAAATATTTTAATTAGTTCATATTTTACATCCTCAACAAAATTTTCCAAAAAATAGATTATAATATTTATTTAATAACAAAAATATTCATAAAATTTATATTATGACATCATAAATGAATATCCTAACTATGAGATATTCTCTTACTTATGGTTTCCTAATTTATATTGCTTCATAATCGGCAAACTTTAAAAATTGCAATCCATATATTCAAAATAATTTTTAATAAAATAATAAATTTGATTCAAAAGAAAATATATTAGAAATCGGGATGTTACATTTAGTTACTTAATAAAGGTTGTAGTCTAGATTAACGTAATTGTTCCATAAAAAAAATCAAAATATTAATTTAGGAGGTGATTTTAACGAGATTATTCATCACTCAGAACATTGTCTCTTGGCCGTCAACACTACAACATAACAAATGGCTGATTTTAGAGACTACCTACACCAAATGGGGATGCTTGACTTGCGGTTCTATGGGCCCTCTACACTTGGAGTAACCATCAACCTGAAAGTCCATTGCTAAAAACTGGACCGGCTTCTCATCAACTCATCTACTCTGTCTTTATTCCCTAACTCAACTGCAACCTTCCTTTCTCCTCTTATATCTGACCACACCGCGTGTCTTGTTGACCTACCCCATGACCTCCCTAAAGCTGGTACCAAGCCCTTCCAATTTTTTTAACTATCTTACCAAACACCCGTTGTTTCACCAACTGGTACATGAGGCGTGGAATCAAGCCGGAAGCACGGCTGTGACTCTTACAAGGCTCGGCTGGTAACTTAAAACAGTCAAGGGAGTATTGAAACAAATAAATAGATAAAAAAATTCAAATATTCAAGTGAGAGTTGCTGAAGCTAACTGTTTGTTGCAAAATGTGCAGGTACAAGCATTGCAACTCCCATACCTCAACTGTTCCAAGAAGAGCGACTGCTACATCAAAAATGGACCTTTTTCCGAGAAATCGAGGAAATCTATTTCAGGTAAAAGTCGCGGATCAACTAGTTGAATGAAGGAGATGAAAACACAGCCTATTTCTTTAGGATCTCCCGAACTAGGATGAGCTATAACTCAATCAAAACATTCCTATTATCTTCAGGAATTTATAATACTGTTCCACAACTGATGAGTTTGCATCTTGTTTCACACTTTCCAAACTTACTTGAACCTGATTCATTACCTCCTCTTCAGTACTTCTCATCTCCGGCTTGGTTCTCCTTGATTACCGCCTTTACTCCATCAACTGCTCAATTAGCTCTTATGACCTCCATTCCTTCGACAGAAGAGATAACCAAGCGCATGTTCATGATAAAACCAAACAAAGGTCCCACTCCTGATGGTTTAACTTCAACATTCTTTAAATCTTCTTGGGACAAGAAATCATAACTTCGATATAAAACTTCTTCAAACTCTCTGTAACATCTCGAGTTGTGATATGTGAAAAGGTTTAAGAGAACTGATTTGGCTACCTATGTCACCAAAGTTGACTTACATTTTCCGTCACACATCCGTTTAGAACTCTAGGGTTAAGTGTGCTTATGCTGGAGTAGTGAAAGGATGGGTGACCTATCGGGAAGTGATTCACGATACCGTGCGAGTGAGGTCAAAACACAGGGAAAGGTCGGGTGGTGATTCCACGGTCAGTAAACAATGATCTCGAGCCTTCGGAAAAAAATAACGCACCGACCGTTGGAACGGGATGGGGCCCACGGGTCGAGAGAGCGGGTGTGGGTGGCCCATTAGCCGTGGGCGGTCGGGGCGTTATAAGTTGTATCAGAGCCAGGTTAGCCATCTCAGTTCTGGCCCAAGAGGCGTCTTGAGACCTGTCAGGGGAGCAACGAGGGCGTTGCGTTCTTTGAGAGGGGGTGAATTGTAACATCTCGAGTTGTGATATGTGAAAAGGTTTAAGAGAATTGATTTGGCTACATATGTCACCAAAGTTGACTTACCTTTTCCGTCACACATCCGTTTAGATCTCCAGGGTTAAGCGTGCTTATGCTGGAGTAGTGAAAGGATGGGTGACCTATCGGGAAGTGATTCGCGATACCGTATGAGTGAGGCCAAAGCACGGGGAAAGTTCATGTGGTGATTGCAGGGTCAGTAAACAATGATTTCGAGCTTTGGAAAAATTTACGCACCGACCGTTGGAACGGGATGGGGCTCATGGGCCGAGAGAGCGGGCGTGGGTGGCCCATTAGCTGTGGGCGGTCGGAGCGTTACATTCTCTTTCATGCCATGTGCAACAAACTTAACTATTTTGACTCTAGTTCCTAAGTGCCAAGGTGCCTCTCTGATCACAGAGTTTTACCCCATAAGTTGCCTCAATACTCTCTATAAAGTTATTGCAAGGTTGCTGGTTAGAAGGCTTAAACCAATTCTTCATACTCCGATAGTTCCAAACCAGAAAGCTTTTGTAAAAGGAAGACTGATCGTAGAGAACACTACTCTTACAGGAGAATTAGTTAATGGCTATCACCGTAGGAAATGGCCTAAGATAATTACCACAAAGGTGAACATTTCTAAGGCTTTCGATACACTTTCATGGTAGTTTATCTTCAACTGCCTAGAAGGATTACATATTCCACATGAGTTGATTGGCTAGCTAAAAGCATGTGTGTGTACGACGAGCTTCACAGTTGGCTATTATGGCATGGTGCATGGTTACTTCAAAGGGAAGCAGGGGCTACGTCGAGGGGATCTCTTATCTCCATATATGTTTATCATTGCGATAAATATCCTTTCCCTTATGTTGAACAAAGCGGCAGCTGATATGAGGATAAACTACCACGAAAAATGCAGCTCTTCTAAGTTTACTGACATGGGTGTTTTTACTGTTTTAGCAGGGTATAAATATCCTAAACAATTAACTATCAAATTAACCCTTAATCCTAACACACAAAACAATATTCTTGCCAAGAGAGATCATGTGTAGTACTTAGGGATCGAATCCACAAAGAACAATGGCACACAATAGATTTATTATTCTTAAAGGTTAAGCTAGGTGATTATATATATATTGGTAACAAGTAATCAGTCTAAGAAAATATTCCTTATTGGAGAGTGTAGATGCAATATGGAAATATGTTAATAATGTAATTATGGAAATATGATGATAATGTAAATATGGAATTATGCTACTAAACTAACTAGATGTAACTGTAAATATTCTAGATTTAGGGTTTCAAGCTTAATGAATTATAGGGAATAAGAAGCATGGATATGTAAATATTCTAGAACTCAATTATTAACTATTCTGACATTTTTAACTCCAAATCTCGTATGCCAGCAAAAGCAAAGACCATCGATCGACGGCTAAGACCTGGAGTCGACCGACGGTGAAATCAGAAGGAAGTGTGAACGACATTGGATATGTTCACCAAGCTAATTAGACCAGCTCTCGCATGCGCCTAACAACTTAGTTCAATGGAGTATATTCCAGCACATAACCTACTCTCGTAGTCGGCCATGTCCTACTTTCGAGATCATAGTTAGCTACTATAGAATGCAAGCATTAAGCACAACTCAATTGATGGATATTAACTTAACCTAGCATTCCTACTTTTGGGCTAATCCATGATTGCTATCATTCAACCCTAAATCTAGTTGATAACTACTCAGACATAATCAAAGTGAGAATAATAATCTGAATATAATGCATACATAAAATACTGGGGTTCCAATACAAATCTCCCTAAGGAGTTCTGAATCTTCTCCCTAAATAGAATACTAAAGAACCTAGCACCGTGCGTCTGCGTTTTTTTCTGTTGTTTCATACATAAAGTATAAATATAAAAACCTAAAATCTAGGTAAAAACTCGTCCAGAGGTAAATCTTGTACTTCGGCTCTCTCAATGATCGTACAGATTATTCTCCTCTAAATGCTCAAAAGCTCCAAGTATCTCCATATATCTCAAAAACGTACATGGACCTGTAAAGACCTTAAAACATAGCCTAGACACACATAATAGACCCTAAATAGAGCCTATAGCATGGCCTAAAATTGGTAATAAATAGGCTATATCAACTACCCAGACTTAACCTTTTGCTTGTCTTGAAGCAAACATGCCTCCAAAAGAGGTTTTGAAAAGCGAAGGCTAACATAATATCTAAGTATAACTGTCACCTTACTTTATTGCAGCCACATCCTATCAACTCAATCATAGAGAACTTTATATACCCTATCCTAGTATAGCAAAAAAATCCATTTTACCAACAACTTAAAGAATACTAGTCTGACTCGCCTCTTTACTGATTTCATTTCTTTGCATAAAATAAAAGTGCAGGCTTTACCTTGGGAGTATCAATCAAAGGATATATAGACTCTCACCTCTGCAAGTATCTGAACACACAAGTGGTCTTCTTTGATTCCTTTCCTCTCTCTCTTCTCACTTCTTCTCAGTTAATGTCACCCTTCTTTTGAGGGTATCATTTTATTTTTTTAATTGACTGAGATGTTTGGATAGGCTTCATGAATCAAGCCTTAATGATTTTTTTTGCCACCAGATCTTGTTCACTTATTTTTGACCTTTTATCTCTTTCTAGGATCATATGAAACAAGCTTTAATGGTTGTAGCCACCAAATCTTGTTCGACTTCTTTTTTAATCTGAAGGGGAGAGAGAGGGGAATCAGAAGCACACAAAATTTTACCTTCTAGACTTTCAGAAGGAATCTGATCCAGTGTATAACAAATCCCAAAGCAAGCAGATAATGTCAGGATTAGTTTTGAAAATCAGTTTTGGTTCCTTCAAACATTTTAAGCAAGTGTGATATAGTGGCCAGATAATCTACTTTGGTATCTCTAGTAATTTTTGCAAATAACCTTCTAAGAATGGTGCTAAAGTGTGGTTAGTAAATAATAAATCTTGATAATAATCCTCTCCTTTACTCGATAAAAATCTTTGAAAAACTTATATATAGATAGTAAATGAACTCAAAAACAATAAAATAGCGTTAGCGAACCTCCCCCATGCTTAAATTACACTGTCCCCAGTGTAATCCACCTCGGTTTGGTTATGAAAAATCAAATCATAAGTAAATAGCTTAAGTATAGAACTCGATACCTCTCTCTGTAAGAGAGTGTCTATCGATGGTAAGTGGGTTTGGACGATCGATAGTCGCGATCCAGTGTCGACCGATGGTGCCTCTATGGTGTTGATCTATGGCACTACAAATAGTCTGTAGAAGTAAAATAAAACTCGAAATAAATAGTAGTATAAGTAAAAACTTACGAAACAGTAAGTTGCCTCCCACTCAACGCTTGGTTATAGTCTTAGGCTCGACGTTTTGAACTTTCTGACTAGAATAGAGGTGGATCAACACTTGGAAAACAAGTGTCTACATCTTCTTTATTCTTCTGAAACCATGTGCCAACGAAGCTTCTCATTGCTTCATCTCCTCTGGTTTTCTCATTCTTTATGATTTCCTTATTAACCTCCACATAATGCATTCTCCTTTATAGTTTCTCAATATTACGCTGAAGCATTCTAAGTCTGGCAGCTATAATCTCTGATATATCCTCCAATTTTTGAGAAATATATTACTTCATTAGGCTCTGAGAAAAAGCAATTTCATTTAACCTTTCCTCCAATTGTTTTCCTGCTGCGGTTTTTTGTATGTCGAAATCAGTATCGATCGATGGCGTGTTGCTGCCGTCGATCGATGTCACTTTATTTGGTCCACTCGCATGCTGGCTTCGAATAGTGACCAAATCTTGTTGCATATTATCCATGCGTATAGTCAGACCGGTGAGACACTTTTCTATAGTATAGTAGACATCATCAAGCCTCATGTAGAAATCTTCTAATGACATCTCGTTAGCGTTGTAGATCTCATTCACAAGATCGTCAATCTATGGTCTGCTATATGTTTCTTGCTTCTTCCTGGACATAGCAATCTTTGTTGCATGTTCAGGCAAACATATGTAGATGTACTCAAACATAGTAGCTCTCTTTAGAACTGCCCTGATATCTTCCTCTTGCACATTCACAATTCTTCCATCTATAGCGTGTGCATTACCATTCTCATCTCTGTAGATGTCATACTCATCTTGCTTTTCCCAAAAAGAAAATCTTTATGCCATCAGTATCAAAAGTTCTCTTTCCATACTCTACCCGACCGTCTATCAGTAGGAGATTATCCAATTGATCGGTCCAAGATTTCTGAAGTAAATGGGTTAGATGTGCAGAACTCGTGGACTTCTAGAATGGTGGTATTGATCAATGCATGCTTCTTGTTGTAGATGTATGTCGGTATCGGTGCGTCGATCGATGGCCATTGTTGTTGTCCAAATAAACTTTCTGATCCATTAGCCATAACAAGGACGTCTACTTCATCTTCCTTAGGTAGATTGAGAATTCTCCCGTAAAGATCTCGTGCATGTCCTTCAGTATCTCTGAAAAATCCAAACTCGTCTGGTCTGAGATAATTATCTTTTGTATCTTCTTCTCCAAGTAACTTGTTTTGGTCTTCGTTTGATGTCATTTGATGGCCAAGATATGTCGAGGATTGATGCTGGATTGCCCACTCTCGCGTTCATTACCCAGCCAGCTTCTTCTAGTGCCAGGCTGTGAGATTCAATAAGTTCTTCCTCTCTGTAAGCTGCATCGTTTTCTTTGTAATCTCCATTGTATCCTTGGTAAGCCGGATTGGTGTCGATCAATGGTGTATGTGGACCGTCGATCGATGCTCGATAATCAGACTGGTGGACGAAAAGGTTTCCAGCTCCAGTAGCCATTGCAAGTATATTTGCCACATCTTCTTTCGTGACATGTAGAACTCTGCCATCCATAGCTCTTTCATGACCATCTGGATCTTGCATAATACCGAACTCATCTGGTTGTAAATAACCATATTCTCTTTCGCGTTCTGCAGTTGAATCTCATACGGTTTCTGCTTCATTCTCAGTATCGATCGACGGTGTATGGTGGCCGTAGATCGATGTTGATTTCCCAGGTTGATGGGAAACATGAAAAACTCCAGCCTCATCCATAGCGATCCCTCGATATACAATTTTTTCTTCGTCTTTGTAGTCTTTGTCTTACTCGAGGTAGGTTGTGTTGTAACTGAAATCGCCATGGTAGGTGTGGGATGGTTTGGATGTTTGAGTGTCGATCAATGCGATAGGGTGAGTGTCGATCGATTGTTGAACTATATGGCTGTCAATCAATGGGTTTGGTTGGGTGTCGATCGATGATCCTTCTTTTGGTTTCTCACCAAACTCGTAATTGCAGAAGCATGTGGCCACAAGCTCTGCATCATTTCACAATTCGATCAGGGTAGCCTTGTTCTTATTCTTGACAAGTTCATAAAAAATATTTTCATCAATTAGAGATAGATACAACCTGCTTAACTTCATATCGCATATGGCTCCCACAGTAGCCATGAATTTGATATGTATATCCATCACATGGAAGTCTACCGGGACTAAGACATCCCGAATTTGAAGTGGGAAATCTCTGCAAATCCCCCCTGAATCGACTCTAGAGAAATCCACAAAAATGAAAGAACCGCTGGAAGGTTCCACTCTCAGGTTCAACTTCTCCGCCATAGCTCTGGATATGATGCTCACTGATGATCCAGTGTCACAAAGGGCGTTGGGGAACTCGTGGAGTTTGATCAGACATGGTACCACAAACTTTCCAGGATCACATTTTTTCTTCAGAATAATTCTTGGCTTTTTTCCAAGGATGACTCACGGTAGCCTTATCAACCATCATAGGCTCTAATGCATCCATCTTCTGCTCTGGAGTTTTCGTATTCGTGACCTTTTGTTGATGAACTCGTTTTGTCACTGGTTACCATCGATCGAATGTACGATCTCTGTGTCGAACGATGTGCAAAGCTTTTCCCGATTAATGTCAAGTCAACAGGAACCGTTGATCGATTCTCAGTATCTTGTGTCGATCGATGCATGTGTTGGCTGCCTAACGAACTCGGTTTTCCTATACGGGAATTCTTTCTCTGAGGCCTTTCTCTCTTGACTTCTATCTAGAAACCATCATCAATCACAGCATTGGCGGAGATGTTTAAGTCCAAATTCTTCCTTCTTTCTAACCATAGCCTCGTATTTGTTAAGGACTTCACTTGCTTGAGTCACTTGACTTTCCAGCTTCCCCACACGGGTGTCGAGATCTTTGATTTTGTGTTTAGGTGGATGCACAAGAAATCTAACTTCTCATTGAAGTCCACAGTCATCCTCTGCTGTCCTTCCAGTACTTTTTCAAACATAAATTCCGACCCATGGTCTTCTGATTGGTCTCAAAATCTCCATGCCTTTAGCAGCTTGGGCTTTAGCTTTAGGTTGAGCTATTGCATCGTCTAATTCTGCTTTTGTATCAGGGATTACAGCCCTGATCGTCTATCTTTTGACTTGCTGCATTACGCAGATGATTGTTGAGGTCATGCAAGTCTCCATTCTCATTCTGGGACCACAATTATAGGCGCAACCATTTGAACTTGTCTACCGTCGTCGATCGATGCGGGTGAGATGCTGTTGATCGATTCTAAGTGATCAGTGTCGGTCGATGCTAGAGTTCTGATGTCGGTCGAATGCTATCCATAAAGAAGTGTCGGTCGATGCTGGATTGTATGCCGTCAATCGATTTTTGTCGTCTTTCTTTACGGAATCGCATGTTCGAGTTTTCTGCGGGTCTGAGAATTGTAATTATTGTTTCTTTTATTGCTCCTGGTACTCTTTTGCATGCACCTGAAAGAAAAAGGAAAAGAAAAAATCAGTAACTTGAAAGTAAAACAAACCTAAACTAAACCTAGAAATTAAAGCTAATGGTGATCATGTTCCCCCGGCAGCGTGCGCCAAATTTGACATGGTTGTGTTTACTGTTCTAGCAGGGTTATAATATCATAAACAATTAACTATTCAAATTAACCTGTAATCCTAACACACAAAATAATACTCTTGCCAAGAAAGATCAGGTGTAGTACTTATGGATCGAATCTAGAGAGAACAATGCACATAATAGATTTATTATTCGCAAAAGGGTTAATCTACTTGATTAATATATATATCGGTAACCAAGTAATCAGTCTAAGGAATATTTTCTTATTGGAGAGTGATATGCAGTTATGGAAATATTCTAATAATGTAATTATGGGAAATATGCTAATAATGTAAATTGGAATGATGCTATTAAACTAACTATATGTAAATGTAATATGCTAGATCTAGGGGTTTCAAGCTTAATGAATTATAGGAATGAGAAGCAAAATATATAAATATTCTAAAACTCAAATATTAACTATTATGACCCTTTTAACTTCAACTCTCATATGCAAGCAAAAGGAAAGACCATCGATCGACGGCTAAGCCTGGTGTCGATCGACGGTGAAGTCAGAAGGAAGAGTGAACAAGATTTGATATGTTCACAAAGCTAATTAGACCAGCTCTCACATGCGCCTAACAACCTTGTTCAATGGAGTTTATTCTGGCACAGAAACCTACTCTCATAGTCGTCCATGTCCTACTTTGAGATCCTAGTTAGCTACTATAGAATGCAAGCATTAAACACAACTCAATTGATAGATATTAACTTAACCTAGCAATCCTACTTTTGGGCTAATCCATGATTGCTATCATCAACCCTAAATCTAGTTAATAACTACTCAAACAAAATCAAAGTAAGAATAATAATTTGAATATAATGCATAAATAAAATATTGAGGTTCCAATACAAATCTCCTTAAGGAGTTATGAATCTTCTCCCTAAATAGAATACTAAAGAACCTAGCATTGTACGTCTCCGTACGTCTGCGTTTTTTCTGTTGTGTCATACATGAAGTCTATATATAAAACTCTAAAATCTAGGTCAAAACTCGTCGAGAGGTAAATATGTAATCTTGTGTCTTGTCTCTAACTTGGGCTTGAAATCAGTTGTCTGTGAATTGGTCATCCATCCGATGGCAAGTGGCCAGCATCGATCGGTCTTGGTCATGTAACATCGGTTGATGTCAAGATAGTGTTGTCGATCGACGGCAATCTTGTACTTCAACTCTCTTAATAATCAGCTACGAATTATTCTCCTCTAAATGCTCCAAAAGCTCCAAGTATCTCCATATATTTTCAAAACGTATCTGAACCTGTAAAGACCTTAAAACATAGCCTAGACACACATAATTACCCTAAATAGAGCCTATATCATGGTCTAAAACTGATAATAAATAGGCTATATCACTTACTCACCTTTGTTTTGCTAATGACGAGATGATTTTCATTGATGGTTCCTTAGCTCAATTCAAAGTGTTTTTCAGGTGTTAAGGGAGTTTGAACTGCAATCAGGTTTGGTGGTACGCGTGCAAAAGTCATATTTCTTTGTCTCTCGATTTTCACAGCAGGAAATAGATGCAATAAAAGTTTCCACTGGAATGCCTAATGGTCTTTTTCCTGTCAAATATTTAGGGGTTTCCTTAACTACCAAGAAACATACGTAGCTAATTGTGGTATCCTCCTACAACAAATTAAGGAAAAATTCACTTCTTGGATAGTTAAAACGCTTTTCTTTGCAGGACGTTTCTTCTCATAAAAACGATGAATGAAGTAATTTCTAAATACTGGTGTTCTTCCTTCATTATACGGCCTTGCATAGGAGGTCTTTCCCTGGAACACTTGAAGAGAATATGGATGAAATTATTAAGAGACTGTAAGTCTCTTGGATGGCAGATGGACTTCACCTTCAAAAAATGGATTGCTTAGAGGTTGTTTATGCTACTCCTCACACACAGAGATGTCATGCTTGGTAGTCTAGAATGGAATCACTGAAAATTTAACTATTTTTCAGTATGATATACAATACGTTCACCACTTGTAAACAAAGGAGACAATATTGTTTCAAGACAGGTTTTACCCCAAGAAAAAAGTGAACTTACTTAAAATGACTCAAACCATACATGTAATGACTAAAATAACTCATAGACTTTTGTTTCTATTAGAATAACTCATAAGATAAACGAAAAAACCAAAGAAACAGCCTTCCCTTAATTATTAACAAAATTACTACTGAAAGTTTTTATTAATGGGAAAAGTTTTAATTATTTCCCAAACAAAATCCCCTTCGTTGAGGGTTGTGTTCAGGGAGGCGACATCTCTGTCGTACAAGAGAAATCAGTTCGCCGTCACCTCGACACCTCCAACCCTAAAGTCCGGATATCACCTCTGATCAAAAATAATGGCGTAGTACCGGCCGCCGCCTCCTTCGTCTCCTCTCGCACCGCCCACTCAGCACCTCATCCTATCGTACCCGAGCCTCCGCAAAATCAAGCGACCAATGACTGCCAGAAAGGGGCATCCAAGCCGCGGGGAGCGTTCTCACGGAGTTCCATGCGAAGCATCACAAGCATCATCGTCCCATACTAAGAATTCCGAAGAAGAGAGGAGGCTAAGGAAGAAGAGGGAGTGTTTTGAACCAAGTTTTAGACAATACGACTGAAAACTCGTCGGTGGGTTTGTCCACAAGGGGAAATTTTTATTTATATCGAAAATGTGTGTTACAAGAGAAAGTGACTAGTGCTCTCTAAAAAACTGCACCCCTTTCAGTTGGCCATCCTGTCCCCTTTTATAATCATTTTAGGGTGCCCTAATTGCACCAACCCTTGTTGGGCTTTTTTACTCGTCGGGCCGAGCATCCAAGCCGAGGAAACGAGTCTTCAAGCCGCCCGTTCTGGTCATCCCAGCAAGTCGACTTGAACTAGCCTTTCTCGGCTAAAAGTACACAACAGCCAAGCCGTCCGCTGATATGTCGAGCCGAGCTCATCGGATGAGTCCTTGATGGGCCAAGACAAGTACTTCATGGGCCTTAAAGGGGGTGATAACCACCTCCTACAATAAGTCCCCGTTTAGTTTACTGAAGTTCGGGACGATCTCAGTGAATTTTTGGATTATGCGTCCGTGAGTACTAGGTTTGGCGAGAGAAGGGTTGAGGAGCGTCTTCCTGTTAGAATTGAGAAAGTATGAAGAG
>CAJHQP010009996.1:0-20226 GCA_905132765.1 Moricandia arvensis
AGACGATTTGAGAGAAGACAATTTTAAAGAAGACGATTTTAGAGAAAATTTCCAATGAAAACAACAATGGTGTTTAATCGCGAAGAAAATTTTAAGTTAACCGTCGTTTCATTACCTTCTTACTTTTTAATCACAATTATTAGTAAAATGGATTGTTATTAGTGACATGGATTATAGTTATTGGTGACGTGGATTTGTTAATAGTTTTAATCATTTTTATTATAAATAAACTCGATTAAAAAAATTAACCAAGGATGTTTATTGTAATTTACTAAGGGTCTACAAAAATTATAGTAATTTTCAAAAGTTGTATATTATTCTAGTCATATAACAACTTTTCTATGCATTCTAGTAATTTTATTTATAAAAAATGATTTGAACTTTCTGCTTTACTGCAATAAACAAAATGAAAAAAAAATCCATTGACACTTCTGTGGCACCAAACTAAAAAAAATGAAAAAAATATGATGGAAAGCACATCTAAAGAATAATTTATAATCAAAACATAAATTTACAAGAATAATAATAATCTTCAAAAAAACATTTTGAAAATCAGTCAATAACACTTATTTGAAAATAATCATAACCATGTATATTTATCTTAATATTTAGGTCAAATATATTAATACACATCTAATAGTTCATAAGAAGTTTATAAACAATGATACATTTTCTATCTAAACTACTTTCAACAACAACTTTTCCGTAAACCGTAAAGGTTAAATTTAGTAGAAATGCAAATCACATATAACATAAAATAAAATTCAAGAAAATAAAGAATAATAATATAGATAAAAATTATGTAATATTTATTTACGAGTTTACTTTGTTCTCATGTCTCATCAAATCAAGACCAACAAAAATGAAAAAAGGAATCTAAAATCAATTCCTCATTTTTGGTCATCAAATTCAGAGAAATTAACAAGATATGAGTAAAAGCCACATCCAATGATTAATTCATGATAAAATTATAAAAATATATATTCTGAAAATCAACCAATAACATATATTTTGAAAATTATAATGATTTATTCTGATTAAATAGTTTATTTGGTTTTCAAATACAGCAAGATATGCAAAATTTAAACAAACATGTATATTTAAAATTAGTGACGATCAATATTATATTTGTACACTGTCTACTGTAATTATTCGTTCAATTGTTCACCCGCCTCTAAGGCGGGCTAAAACCCTAGTTTACAATGAAACAGTGAAATAAAAGCAACTAATAATTCGCGTTAATAAAATATTCACACAGCTATTATAACATGAACCAGAAAAGTGAAGACATCAAAAAGAATAGTTAGGTTTTATTTAGTTAAATTTATTATTTAGTAACATATCATTTTTAGTCTTTTTGACAACATATCATTTAAAGTCTAATAATACAAGAAATTAATTAGGCTTGCTGGAAGATGTAACAAAATCCTCAATAAGTTGTTAGTTGTTATTGTTCTCATACAAGGGAAAAATTAAAGGGTGGGTTTGTACCTATGAAGTGTAGGTTAGAAAGAGAAGAATACAACTACAAGACTAAACATGATTTTATAAAATTTGGCGCCCCTGGTAAATATTTATTTCTTATGGTACCTAAAGTCCTTGCTTAAAGCCGAGGGTCGGGCCTGACCTGGACCCTTCTTTTGAAACCAACAAAGGCTAAACCATAGAAACAAACCAGAGACATTCTGAGATGCAAGAGAGAACATGAGCTAATAGTCCAGAGAAAAAAGAAGATTGAGATGGAGAAACAAACCAGACACGTGCATCTGATTACTTACATAGACAACAATTCCAAGATGTCATCATGCAAGAGATACAACAGGCAGTCAATGCTTTAGTGTGAGATCAAATTCAGTCAGCCAAAGAGGAAACAAAACGCAAAGGATTAGAAAGATGGTGTGTGCTTTCAAGGAGAAAATTCATCAAAGTATCACAACATTATGTCCATCATTAGCCACATGACCATCCTTTAACTTAGAGAACCAAGGGGCAGTCACTGCTATTAAAGAGATCAAAGAATATAACTAGAACTGGTTGTTCCTTTAAAAACACTCAACCAATCAGCAACATCACAAGGAGAAACCACTGGCTGTAAGTGTTCTTATACCTGTCCAAAACATGCTTGAAGAAGATGCTACTCGATCAGACACAATCCATAAAAAGGAGCACACAATGGTTTGCAAATATGTGAAAATTATGGTTAGGTTTTCTGTGTTGAACTTATCCATCTGGTTATATGGAATAAGTACAATCCAGTGAGCTACTGAGACACGAGGAGGGGTTACAACACTTCATTTTGATCCAGGAGAAGAAACAAGTGTGTTCATAAACAAAAGCCACATCTTGGACACAATGACAGCAAACTCGGAGCAGAAAGAGGCTGGTTCTATCATCCTACACAGAAGGATCCGGATTTGTTGCACAATCTATGAGATTTTTATAAATCTTAGGGTTCACTCATGAAGTTCGGGACAGAGAAAAATATACGAGCTACTATTAGGATAAGTTGGGCTTGTTTATTATTCTTTGAGCTTGTGTTTAGGCAATGAAAAGGGTCCAAAATGTTGGCATCAAAGAAGCCCAATTTTATGAAGTTACAAGCCCAACAAAAGTCAAAAACAAGTGGTTTATTTTCTTGGGATAAAGAGTGACAAAAATCAGAAACTAAATGGTGTAGAAAGCTTCTCTCTCTCTTGCATAAAGGAGTCATTAAGTGTTTTATTTTTTCTAAGTTATTCCTGTAATTTTCTATGTTCTTCATGCAAGGGTTGTTTTTTTTATGTTTAATCTCTTGTTTGTTTTCATTTGAATCATTCATCTTTAAAACCAAATAAACTCTTTCTTTTTACTTGTTGATCCCCTTGTTAGTATGAACTTTATCTAATCACTAAGAGAAGGATCTCTGTTCCAATTCCTCTTAGCAAATCGTGAGGTTACACTCACAGCTGAACAAAAAACAACCACAAAGGGCCTTCCGCAACCATTGGTGTATCTTACACTCCATCACTTGGTCATTCAGGTTGAAGAGTATCCAATCCACCAACCTCTGAGTGTGTAAACCGTGGGACATGTTCTAACAAAAACAGAGAAACAAGAAATAACACAAAGAGATATGCGCACCCTATGTTCGCAGAGCTACTCACAGGGTAGGGATCAGTATCCCTCAACGGATTTCCATTATCGCTTCAACTATCTCAATCACACTCAACCGTCAATAGATCCATTGTTACAACATCTACAACAATGATCGAAGCTGTGATCCAATGAAGAAAACATAGATAACCTATATAGATGAGCTTTCTCCAATGAAGATACCACAAGCTAAGTGATAATTTCCCTCTCAAGTCCCACTTCGTTCACTCGTAATTAAGATTTCTCTCTCTCTCTCTCTCTCTCTCTCTCTCTCTCTCTCTCTCTCTACTCTGTTATAGGTACAACTCAAAGAAAACGACGTCTAAGAAATCTATTTTATCTGTGCGCTTCATGCACCAAGAGAGAAAAGATCTACCACACAGGCCCAGTCCAATTCTGAGCAAAAACGTGAAACCCAATAGAAGGTTTGGCCCATTAAAGTGGTTTGGCTGAATCTCGACATATGTGATCACTCAGGTTTTAACCCGATTAACTACCTACAAGTGCACATTAAAGTATGCAGTAGTAATGCATGCTCAAAGCTACAAGAACTAGATACACACTTCAGTTCCCAATTCAAATCAAGTTAGAAGACACAAAGGTTGGTTTGAAATGAAACTAAATTAGTCAGTAATTAAAACGATATAAACTAAAGAGAAAGGCGCTATGCATCAGATAATTTACAGGAAAACAGATCATGAATGCAAGTATTTTGTCAAGGAATTAATGAAGAACCATTCTTGAACTAACAAATTTTATAATTTTTTCAATGTCGTGGTTCCAATTACTATATCTAACAACCTAAGGACCTAATTGTTTTTGAACTTAGGAGTTAAACACACATAAAGAACAAGTTATGATAGATTCCAAAGCGCCATAACATCAAATTCCACCGGCTGAGGGCAGTGTTCTCGCAAGGATTTTTTTCAGGAAATCAAACAAAATTCTGCTACCTCTAATCAACCTAAGACCAATGAGAAAAATGATCAAATAATCAACCATAAAGATCAATTCACGTGAAGAATTCTAAGAAAAATTCCCTAATCTATCAATCCTAAACTTTCAGTCTCTTCAATTTCATTGAAATCCTTCAATATAACAGTGGATCTACTCAAACATAGAAGTACAAACACAAATCAATATAGATAACATGATTGGATAAAAGAAAAGAAATCGAGATTCAAAAATAATCTCTCATCTCTCAACAAGTCTAAAACTTAAAAATCGACTGCAAAATAAAGCTAAGCCTAAGCAATTGCTCAAAATAATAGATATAGATCCAAATCACATTATGATAATTTTAGGCAAAATCAGATCAAAATTAGGAAAAACCAAAGTTTCCTTTTTCTCGCATTGAATCAAAAGACAAACACATCTTCAGTAAAACACGCACAACGTTTGATTTAACTGATGGATCGACCTAAAACCAGCAGAATTAAAAAGCTAATTCAATTATCTGTTTTGTTCAAATTTGAGTTTCATCCATCTGTGGAAATTCCTCCATCTGTTGCTCAATTTCTGATGCATCTTACACAGTTATGCACCTCCAACTTCCCTTTTTGAATAATTTTCGACCTCTTTTGTTCCAATTAGACCTAAAACCTGTAAAGACTTGATAAAGGATTAAAATAGTTTAAAGACTTACTTTAACTCGATAAAAGACTCAAAACATAGGTAATAAAATAGTAAAAACATAGATATATCAGTTTGCCCAGACTTGAACCTTTGATAATCCTCAAGTAAAGACTAACAAAAACTCAAAACTTGGTAGAAAGGTTTCAAAACATGGCAACTCACAATCCTTTAGAGCGCTATTTCACCTTAGTCTATTGTAAGCAACATAAATAAGTACCAACCTTATAAGGTACTTCTATATATCCAACCCCATCTTATCAACCTAACCATTTCTAGTCCACATCTCATAAGAGATATCCAAAACCACTGACCTCATTTAAGAACTAAAAGTGCGGTCTCATCGAGGGAATATCGATCACATGACACATGGATTTTTACCCATTCAGGTTTCTAATCACACAGACAGTCTTACTTTGGTTTATTTGCTCTCCCTTTTCTTACTTTCCTCACTCGATTTCTCCCTTCATTATATACTATAATTTTTTTATCAAATGGTTTTTATTGGACATACTTCCATAAGACACAAGTAGTTGTTTTAACTACTAAGCACTTGGTTCACTTCTCTATCGACCTTTATCCCATATTATTTTCATTTTAATTGAAGGGAAGAGAGACGGAAATAATACTCACATAGATTAATCTTTTCAGACCTGAACAAAGAATCCAATCCAATGTGTACCAAGCCCCAAGGCAAGAGAATCAAGTAGATTAGGTGGAATGCCAACCTTGGATTTCTCAGGCACCTTAAAAAGCATGGATGCTATTGGCAGATTAATCCACTTAGGCATTTTATATGTTGTTTACTCGGAAATCAATATATGAAAGAATGATCACTATGGCATTAGTTAGATAGTTAGTTCCAAAAAAATAATATTTCTCGACTGGTTTTGATTCAATAAAACAATTGTCTCAAGAAAAAAAAGCAACAACATAGTTAGTAACGATAAAGACCCTACCTAGATGTACTTCACACCGTCTCGATGAAAAAAAAACCAAGAAGAACGTGTGAAAGAAGAAAAAAAGGAAAATAAATTTCTGAACAATTGTTTTTGCGTACCTGAGTTTGGATCGATCGTTGGATCGATCGATCACTATGTCCGGCAAGCAATGATAGATCGATATGTATGTGTGATCGATCATTTTCCCAAGATTTTTTCTGAAAAACCTGAAACACACTAAAATAAAAGCTAAAGATAAGTAAGTTTTTGAAAATCAAAAGAAAAACAAAATTAGGTATACTTACCAATGGGTTGCTTCCACCAAATATTTGTTTAACGTCATTAGCCTCAAATTTTGGAGCTCAATTCAGTTTGGTTGAGCATCAGAACTTGCTCCAAAATAAGCTCCAACATTGATGCAATCTTATGCAAACACAGAGACAAATCAGATGAATGCTTGGCTTGTGGGTATGTTTGTGAACGATTTGGGTATGTATGTATTTTGATTAGGAAAAAGGTCTAAGAGTTTAGACATCAAAATTAGCCCGTCTCATGAAGTTAAAATCCCTAGAAGAATCAAAATCAAGTGGTTTATTTGCTTTCTAATAAGAGTGACGAAAATTAGAGAATTAAATGCAAACATCTATATTCTCTCTTGCATGCAATAAATGTTGTTTCAAGAATCTTCTCTCTCTTCCATACCTTGTTTTCTATCATTTCCTACTCTATTAAATATTTAGCATTATTTGGAAGTTTAGTTCTCATATAAATAATCTATGTAATAACTTGAAAAGTCGTTCAACCTTTTTAATATAAATAACCGTTTATCTTGTTGGATCCTTTGTTCATACTTGAACATCGTAATGTTTCTAGCTGAGTGATCCCAAGGTTATATCCTCTGAACTACCATGTGAGCCGACGCTCATGGCTTTAGAGGTCATCACAAAGGGCATTTCCGCATCCCTTTGTGTAAATCATCATTCCACCACCCTTTGATTGAGTTTTCGATTCAAATTATCATTTTCACCAACCTTTGAGTGCATTTCTTGGGAGGTTTTCATCATTTGTTATCAGAGCACACACGAGGGTTTGGTATTCACTTCTTACATCCATCATTCTCATCTTTCCATCTTCTACACATAAAGAGTTATATAAGAACCAAAGAGATCATTCCCTCTGAAGCTCAACCAAGACAACTTTTTCATCTTTCGTAATGTCTTTTGCTACGCGAGTGATCCTGAAAGTAACCTTATGATGGAGTCAAGGGAAAATATTTTTGAAGGAGGAGGGGATGATGCAACCTTATTCAGTAGCAGAAACAAATCAAATGAAGGCTTGGCTTATGGGTATGTATGTGGATGAGTTGGGCTTAATATTATGGTTTTGGCTTGTGTTTTCAGGAAAAAGACCCAAGAGGCCAGACATCAAAGCCAGACAATTTTATAAAGTTACAAGCCCAAGTAGAATCAAAATCAAGTGGTTTCTTTGTTTCCAAGATGAGTAACAAAATTAGAGAATTAAAAAATGCAAAAACTCTCATCTCTCTTGCATGCAAGGAATGCTTGTTTCAAAAAATATTTTCTCTTCAATGCACCGCTTTTATCATTTCCTAGACTAATAGATATCTAGCTTTGTTGCAAGTTTAGTTCTCTTATAAATAGGCTATGTAATAACTTGAAAAATGAATCAACCTTTTTACTAAAAATCATCTCTTATCTTGTTAAATCATTTGTTCATACTTGAACATCTTAATGTTGGTAGGTGAGTGATCCCTAAGGCAACAACCTCTGAACTACCATTAGGACCGACAAAACTTGTTGAAGGGCCCTGAGCAAAAAAACAATTAAGATCCTTTAATTAATTTATTAAAAGAATGTTATTTTTTAAATAGCTAAACTTATTATTTTGGTTTGAATTTTAAAGTTTAGAAATGTATCATATCTTTTAAATTTTTTCTAAATTCAACAGTTCAAATACACAAAAAGTTGTGCCCTTGTTGTTAAAAAAAAATACAAATGTGGATCCTTATTATTAGTAAATATATCATATTTAGGTGGGCCCTAGTGGTCTAATGGTGATGAACGTACAATTTTTTTGTGGTTGTGTCTTTTTATTTGTTGATTAGATTTGGAGGTTTAATTAATTATGGGTCTTTCAATAACTGAAAAAATAAAAAGTACATTTGAAATAATGCTAAAAGATTTATGGGTTTATGGGCCCTTGGAAACCGCCCCTGTTGCCGTAGTCGAGAGCCGGGACTGACTACCATGTTAGCGGACACTCATGGTTCAAGAGGTTATTACGAAGGGCCTCTGCATCTCTTTATTCAATTTATCATTCCACAACCCTTTGATCGAGTTTTCGCTTCAAAGCTTATCCTTTTCACCAACCTTTGAGTGTAATCCTTGAGAGGTTTTCATAAAATATCCAATATCTTGAGCTTCAAAACATTGCTGATGAAACCTTTCACAATATCCTGAACTTCAGTATCCCACCTACTGAAGTTCGAAAGTTTCCTATAAATAAGCTTCCTCTCTCATTGTAAAGAACCATAAAAAACATGAAATTGTTTTTGGGAAAAAAATAATGGCATCTGGTGGCAATATATACGAGCTCCAAAGTTGGATGTATGCACTTAGAGATTCTGCTGGAATGGTGACAAATGAATTTCTCAACGGTGTAGAGATATTCATGTACCAAGACAGAAATACTCCTCTCAGTCTAGAAACCAGTAAGCTGTTTTTTTTTCCTGTCGTAAGTTCAAGAATACCAAGTTTGCTCGTGGTGAAACAGTTTGGAACCATTTAGTAAATAGGGGATTTACTCGACATTACTGCATTTGGTTTCAACATGGAAAGGGTCATGATAGGAGTGAAGCTAGTAGTAGTAGTCACTTTGAATATGTTGGTTATAGTAAAGAACTGAGTCATTTGCATACTGAAACTAGTTATCATCAGGAGGATCAGATGGTAGATCATGATAGGATGCATGATATGGTTTCATATGCATTTCGTGAAACAAACTCAACAGTGCTGAAGAAGTAGAAAATGTCGCAGAGGAACCTAACTTTGATGCAAAAAGATCTTATGAAATGCTAGATGCTGATAAACAAACCAATCTATGAATGTTGTAGATTAGGTCTTTCTAAATTGTCATTGGCAGCTAGGATGATGAATATCAAAACTGACAATAAATTATCTAAAGTTTGTATTCATGGACTGAGTTGTTTAACAAGTACTTACGAAAAGAAAACTTGTCTGCTGGTTCTTCTTATGAGATTCAGAAACTGGTTTATAGTATTGGCTTACCTTCGGAGATGATATATGTTTTTATCGACAATTTTATGATCTACTTGAGGAAAGATGCAGAGTTGTTGGAGTGTCAATTATACAAGAAGCCACGATATAAACCGCAAGAGCACGGGAGGAATATGGTACTGTACCAGCGGATGTGGTATTTACCTATTATCGATAGTCTGAAGAGATTATATCAATCTAAGAGGACATCAACCATGATGAGATGGCAAGCCGAACATACTCAGGCGGATGGCGAGATAATCATCCCTCATATGCAAAAGCATGGAAACACTTGTATGCGGTACATCCTGGTTTTGGTAGCAACATTCACAATGTCTATCTTTGGCTTTGCACTAATAGATTTAATCCTTTTGGAAAATCTGGGAGACAATACTCACTTTGGCCAGTAATCCTCACGCAATACAACCTTCTACTGAGGTTTGTATGGAAAGGGAATTCCTTTCATGAGTATATTGATATTTGGCCCTAAGCATCCGAAGCGATCACTTGATGTTTTTCTAAAGCTTTTGATAGAAGAATTGAAGGGATTGTGGTCAAAAAGGGTGCAAACGTATGATTGTTCTATGAGAAGAAACTTTAAAATGCGAGCAGTTCTTCTCTAGACCATCAATGACTTTCCTGCATACGGGATTTATCAGGTTGGATGACGCATGGGAGTTTAGCTTGTCCTTATTGTATGAGAAGGACATACGCATTTCAACTGAAGTATGGTAGGAAGACATGTTGGTTTGATTGTCATCAGAGATTTCTTCCCATTAACCATCTGTACCGAAGGAAGAAAACATTGTTCATGTCAAAATTGGACGTATGGGAGAGGAAATCGAGAAGGATATTGATTATTATGATGGACAAGAAAAAGTCTGCAAAGGAGGTAATTGGCATATTCCTGCAAATATGTCTGATGGTTACGGGACACATCATAACTGACACAAGAGAGTATATTTTGGGAACTTCTGTACTGGAAGGATCTAATTCTGCAACACAATCTAGATGTGATGTATATAGAGAAGAAATTTTTCACCAACATCATCAATACATTATTAAACGTCTTGTGAAAGACAAAAGATAGGAAGAACTCAAAGTTGGACTTGCCTGCAATATGTTCCAGGAGTGAGCTGCATACAAAAAACAATAGGGAAATCCCAGTGCCTATTTTCAGATTGTCATCAGACGTTCTTCAAGTGGGTGGCATCTGATGTTAAGTTTTAGGATGGGTACGTTTCAAACCTCTCAAGATGTTTTTAGTAGGGACAAAAATTATTTAGGGATGAAGATTTGTGACTGTCATGTGTTCATGGAACGACTACTACCATTTGCATTTGTGGAGCTACTTCCAAAAAATGTTCATGAGCAATTGCAAGTACCTAAGATAATTCTTACAAGTTATTGAATTTCTATTTTTTGTAGAAATACATATATATAATTCTTACACAATACTTGTAAGCATTGGGACTGTTTTTCAGGGATCTTAGCACACGTACCTGAATTAAAAATGTCATTAAACATCTTGTTGAGGATATCCCGATCTTAATGTGTAATTTAAAAAAAAAATTCCTCCGTCATTTTTTGAGGTCATGGAACATCTAGTTATTAAACTCCCACATGAGGCATTGCGGTGGGGACATGTACACTATGGTTGGATGTATCCGTATGAGCGTTCCATGAAACATTTGAAAGGGAAATCGAAAAATCTTGCAAAGATGGAAGGTTCAATAGTTGCTGGAAGTTTGAAAGAGGAAGCATCTCATTCACTTCGTACTACTTTGGATCACAAATGCGGAGAAGATATGATGATGGTGGTGTTATGCCCACATATGCAATAGAAGGTATTCCAAACATTTTCTGCCAGATTGGATATCTCGATGGGAGGCTGAAAGAAATTTGGTGGTTGAGTGCAGAAGACTGTCACAGCGCCCACATGTATATATTCCTAAACTGAGAGAAAATGTTGTCGTTTGAAAGTAAATAAGTGTAAATTATTTTTTCCCTTGTTCATATATATCAACAAAATTAATGAGTACTTTCAAAAAACAGTGAATTTCATTGAACAAGTTGAAGAAGCTATACCGGGAATAGCAAGTAATGAGCTCAACAACAAGAAAGAACAACACTTTGTTAAATGTTTGAAAATCCAGGTATTATAATTAATTAAGTTGTTTTCTAAATATATTTATATAACTGTGTTCTAATAAATTATCTATTTCAGATTGATTATGACGATCCGTTCTATCCTCCATGGTTTCACGAATTGATTCAAGGACCGATTTCTAAGGTCACCACATCACCTAAGTATTTCACACGAGATTACACCTTTAACGCGTACAAGTATGGAAGTCGTCGTGCAACTATCAACTATAAAATATGTGTGAAAGGTGAAACAAATTTCTATGGGATCCTGCAAGAGATTAGAGAGGTCGAATTCTCCGTTTAGTGAAGATGAATGTCTTCTTTTCAAATGTGACTGATTAGACCCCGTCGTCAATAAAGATGTTCGGTATAACAAGTTTGAAGTTGTGGATGTCAATGCTGCACAGATGTACAACAATTTAAACCCTTCATATTGGCTTCTCATGTAGAGTAAATTTGTTTTATTCCATATCCGAGGATCAGAGAATCTAAAATATCTTGGTTATCCACTATTAAGGTTACGCCTCGAGGATAAATAATTGGTGGAGAAGAATCTCCACCTTTGCAACAAGGTTTCGTTAATGAAGTGAAAGTTCCTGAACAACCTACAGATGAAATCTCACTCATTGATCTGCAAAACCGTGAATATAAAGATCTTCCAAAAGATATGACGGACGAAAGCAAAGAAGATGAATTTGAATTAAGTGATGATTGCAGTCACCAGAGTGATTGTTCTGATGATGATTAAATTTCATTATATCATTGAAACATTTAATTATGTAACAACTCTATGGTAAAAATAAAATTTCATTACATAAAATGAAATTAGATGTTGTATTTAAAGGTCTAGATGTTATATTTAAAGGGTTAGAGGTTAGAGAAGTATATATATAACTTATGAAATCATGGTTTGTGGTTTAGAGTTATGAATTTAGGGGATAACCCTATTCGTTGTAACTGAGTCATTAAAATTACACGAGTTGTCCCTAATTTGTCGTAAGTCAAAAATGCGGGTCATCCCTAATTCGTCATAACATAAAAACGCGGATCTTCCCTAATTTGTCGTAGCACAAAACCGAGAATCATCCTAAATTCATCGTAACATTACGACTACGTTACGACGAATCCTAAATCCCAATATATAGCTGAGCCCATCGAATCGTTTCAGTTGCTCATTTGTCTCTAACCTCCGATCCGCTGTCTCTCGAAGGTATGTTGTTTTGTTTGGTTAAGTTTAGTTTTAGGTGGTTAGTTAAGTATGGAATTAGTTTAGAATTAAATTAGATACAAAATTAGCTCAGGAATAAAATTAGATAAGTAGATTAAAAGTTTTTTTGCATATAACTAATTTGAATTTGCTTGTTTTTGACAGATGGCTGGTAGGAAGAAAAACAATATACCCCATATGGTGCTACGTTTCTCGGTATGGGGGGACTTTCTAGTTCCTCCGGTACTGCATCTGCATTGGAGTTTGTCCCTGAGAGTCTGCATTGGAGTTTGTCCCTGAGAGCCAGTCTCAGGGAAGATCACCGAAGAGTCATCAGTCCATGCCTCCTCCACCTTTGCCTCTGTATGTGCCTCCTCCACAGCATCCTCAGCCAACTCCTCATGATGCTGCCCCAACTCCTGATGCTGCCGCAGCTCCTGATGTTGCCCCAGCTGCCGAAGTCATGCATCAGGATGATGGAATTTAGGCATCATCGACCTCGATCGGCCTTTTGATAATTTTTGGTAATTTTTTTTTAAAATACATATTTTTTTTAGAATTTTACTTCATTTATTACAATTATCTAATTTAATTTTGGGGCATTCTTTCAAATAGCCATTTTAAAAGTTTTTATCAGCAAACTATCCCTCAAGAAAGACAATTACCAAAATATATAGCCCTTATTATTTTGAAATTTTTAATATTTAATATTTATTTTTAAAAATTTTAAACTCACCCCAAAACCACCCCATAACTCTATGTCCTAAGTTTAGATTAGTCAATCCTAGGCGTATGAATGCATATTTACACTCTTTAAATAAAATCTATTTTGGTCATTTTTCTTCTTGGAGGCCATATTTGTAACAAATATTTTTAAGGCTATCTTAGGGTATTTCTCTTTAATTTTTTTATTAATTTTACAAGTTTTCGATGGAAAATGTCCTAGGACGTAGCGTTTCAGACACCATCAAGACGTACTTCCATGTAGCGCATCCGAACTGGTCTCTTACACCGAACTACATTCGGAGGACTTGGTTTAAGTGTTTTGTGGTAAGTTTTTTTAAATCATTTATGTATTTTTCTTTCAATTAGTTTTATTTGTGGTTTATGAAATTTTTTTGGCAGCAAAATGGAATTGGTCTATTGGCGTCAACGATCTAGTGAAACAAGGGTTCAACATAAGGCGAAGCTTTGTCTTAAGAACATTGTTTCCGACTGGAAGGAGAAGTGGCTGAACATAGGGGATGATGCCAAACCCATCTACATCAGCGATCACGTGTGGACATGCCTGAAGTCCTATTGGTTGACTCCTCGCTCGATCAGAGTATCCCCTTGGTGCTCGGTGGCCTGGATGACGCATGATCACGATGGAAATTTGCCGATGGTCCACACTTCCGGATAGATCCCACACGTCGGGGTGGCCTTACAGATTGTAAGTGTAGTTTCTTCTTAATTTTTATTGTATATTATTATTCATGAATTATTTTAACACCTTATTTCTTAAAAATTTTATGCCACTCGGGAACGAGAACCACCATCTCTTTCTCGAATTTTCAAGACGATACACCAGCATCAGGATGGGACATTTGTGGATTTTAGATTAGAAAATATCTACAACGATGTGAAGGCTCAGATCTAAGAGGTCCAGACCTAGTTGTTGCAACAAAATACGAATGGTGCACCCGTCCAGTTGTCCACTCAAGAACATGACAGGATTTTTGAATAAGTAAATAATCAATCATTAAAAAAAATACACATATACATATTAATGATCGTATTTACTAATTAAATTTTGAAATGATCAATGAAAGAGTCCCAAAGAAAAGGGGACATATAGTCAGGATTGGTTTGGTGAACAAGGTTCCGAGGGAGACAGAAGACTACGGTGTTGCAAGGCAAGAAGATGCTCAGCTCCGGGCAGATTTGATGGCCGCCAACAACAACATAGCAGATCTCGGAGAGGATTAACAAGGCACTAGAGCTTGGTTGAGGGCCATGGCAGAGATGTTTGATGTCCTTGCGGAAGAGAATCTGACGATCTCGTGGAGTTGGCGGACTATACGTCCAACCGTTCACCACAAACCCACTGCAGCTGAGCAGGTGGAAATGGAGCGACAGGCCAATGACCATAGTTTCCAGCTATTTGAGGATCATAACTGTTAGGAATAATTTCTTTTATTTTTGGTTTCTGTTTTGGAAATTATCTATTTTATATATTAGATTTTAATTTTAATTTTATAAATTTTCATTTTAAAATTGAATTGTTTTTCTTAATTTACGAGAATCGTTGTTAATTGGTCGTAAACGTTACGACGAATAAACATCGACTGTCGATGTACATTCGTCATAACATTTACGAAGATTTAACGTCGACAGTCGACGTACATTCGTCATAACATTTATGACCAATTAACATCGTCTTGATGAGGACAATTTACGTTCAATTCACGACCAAACTTTATGACCTCTTTATGAAGAATCATTTAGACGTAACATTACGTTGGGTTTACGATGAATATGTTTACGACGAATATGTTTCGTCGTAACATTTACTAAAAATGTCTATTTTTCTGTTACGACAAGCGATTAACAACAAATCAAGTTTCGTTGTTAATTCATTGTAATAGGTTATTAACAACAAACTAACGGCCAAAATTCTGGTCGTTAAACCCTTGTTTTCATGTAGTGTCTTGGTCTTTTTTCACTTGACCTTCTTCTTTTCCTTTCCACTGGACTTATGTTATACCTATTCATGAGTGATATGCTAAAATTAACCCTAAACAACTTCACTCTCTCAAATAAAAGGTCCAATTATAGTACGTGAGGATTGAATTCACAAGAAACGTGGACACAAAATAAACTCAATACAGTTGCGATTAAGCTAGGAAAACAGATTTAGAGCAGTAAATAAAGCAAAGCAGTTGATTGATTGATTGGTTTGTAAGTAATAATAATAAAATGCTAGATTTAGGGTTTCAGGTAATGAATTATAATTGATAGAAACTAAGGGGTTTTTCAATCATAGAACACGAATTCAGCCAGTAAAGATATTATAAGTTATATATATCCTATAGCTAATATCAGAGTCTACAATTTTCGTGTGCAAACTCGGAATGACTGTCGATCGATGGTATGCAAACGGAATGGATTGACGGCTTTCTTAGTCAAGCATTAAACAATCAGATTTTATTTGTTCACTTAGAATCACTAGACCATTCTCTCGATTGTCCCTAGTATTTTAAGCACATCAAAGATATTTCAAGTATTGATCATGCAATCACACAATTCTCAGTATCCTAATATCATGGTTCTAGGTAGCTAATCAAGAACACAAGAAAAAAGTACAAATGTGTTTGGAGTCATATTGGCTTAAGTGGAAAGAAGTCATAAACGTAGAGTTAAACTCTTCAAAGAAGAAAAATGTGTTTGGTCCGATTATAAGGACACCGTATGATGTTAAACCAGTTGGATATAAGTGGGTCTTTGCGAGGAAGAGAAATGAACATGGTGATGTCGTGAGGTATAAGGCAAGGCTCGTTGCACAAGGATTCTCACAAAGACCAGGGATAGATTATGAGGAAACATATTCCCATGTGGTGGATGCTACTACATTTCAATTTCTAATCAGTCTGGCTATAAGAGAGAAATTGGATTTACACTTGATGGATGTAGTAACAGCATAATTATATGGTCCACCAGATAATGAGATATACATGAGAGTTCCAGAAGGTATTGAGCTCAAAGATAAAAAAGTTCTCGAGAACAACATTGCATTAAATTGAACAAATCCTTTATGGACTGAAACAAAGTGGCCAAATGTGGTACAATAGACAGAGTGAATACTTAGTGAAAGAAAGATATAAGAATGATCTGATCAGTCCATGCATATTCATAAGGAAGTTTGAAAACAAAGGATTTGTGGTCATAGCAATGTATGTTGATGATTTGAATATCATAGGAACCTTTAGAGAGATTTCCCAAACAGTTGAATATCTCAAGAAATAATTTGAAATGAAAGACCTAGGTAAAACAAAGTTTTGTTTGAGATTGCAGCTTGAGTACATAAACAATGGAATCCATGTACATCAAATGGCATATACTGAAAAGGTACCCAAGAGATTCAATATGGACCAATGCCACCCATTGTCTACACCCATGGTCGTTAGGTCCCTTAGTCTGGACACCGACCCATATGGTCCAAACAAGGACAATGAAGAAATACTTAGTCCAGAAGTGTCATATCTTAGTGCCATAGGAGCCTTGATGTATCTGGCTAGACACACTCGACCAGATATATGTTTTGCAGTAAACTTATTGTTCTGGAATGAGATTAAACATTTGCTTTGTTACCTACAAGGAACAAAATATCTTGGATTGTTTTATACCAACCAATCACAAGAAGGTTTAGTTGGTTTTGCTGATGCAGGTTACTTATCAGATCCACACCATGCACGATCTCAGACAGGTTATGTGTTTACAATTGGTGGAACGGCCATATCTTGGAGATCTTTGAAGAAGACCATAGCAGCTACATCATCCAACCATGCCGAGATCTTAGCTATTCATGAATCAAGTAGAGAATGTGTTTGGTTGAGATCCATGACCCAACACATCCGATCATATTGTGGTATGGTCGATGGAAAAGAAGAACCGACCATCATTAAAGGAGATAAGACGAATCACATCTTGCCAAAGTTCTTCTTCACACACGAGTTGCAGAAAGCAGGAGAGGTCTAAGTGGTTCAAGTCCGATCCAGTGACAATTCAGCCGACCTCTTAACCAAATCACTGCCAACGTCGACATTGAAGAAGATTATTCATCAGATTGGAATGAGAAGATTGAAAGATCTTCAGTGAGGTACAAAATAGGGGGAGTAATACATGTTGTACTATTTTCCTTAACCATGGTTTTATCCCATTGGGTTTTTCCTGGTCAAAGGTTTTAGTGAGGCAACACCTAAGGTGTATTACATGGTTATGACATCCAAGGGGGAGTGTTATGAACCAATGTGGATTGTCATAACCTCTATATGGACCATGGTCGATGGGTCCATGGTCGGCCCGTCCATTACCAGCCCAAACATAAACCTATGTGATAGAGGTTTAGTAAATCTAGCCCAAATATGTTTAGGGTTGGCCGAATAGAAAAACATATTGTTTGTTGGTTTTGAAAATTTTCCTTTTTTAGGAATTGTACCTTTTCCTTTTCTTGATCGGTTGTATTTCCGATATAAAAGAATCCTCTTATACTTATGAATAACAAAAGTCATTCACGAATTCTTCTCTTCGTTCTCTTTGATTTACAACATTATCATATTTATTACGATTTGTCCGATTCATATTTGAATTGTTCATAGATCATTCATTAAAACCCATTTTGTTATTAGAAATTTCGTACACATACCTAATATATATCAGACTATATATATGTGAAATGAATCAAGTGATACATGTTTCTTACCCAATTCCGTCCTCGAATGATTCAACACATTTTTAAGCATCATCCTTCACATTTTGGATTCATTGATATCATCCGCATGCAAATATTCAATTAATTCCTTTTGGTTTAATATTTTGGTTATATTATGGTGAACACTTTTATGATTTCATTTTAGCACTTTATTTTTAGTTTAGTTGAATAGATTCTTTTTGGTGGCAATATCAACTTTTACAGAATTTAATAATGACTATCTCAATTTCTGCTCCTATAAAATTGAAAATTTATATCTAATATATGATAACACAATTTTAAATATCAAAATCTGAACAAAAGATCTTGAATTATTTTATACTAACCAATCACAAGAAGGTTTAGTTAGTTTTGATGATGCAGGTTATTGATCAGATCCACACCAGGCTAAATCTCAGACAGGTTATGTATTTACCATTGGTAGGACGGCTATATCCTGAAGATCCATGAAGCAGACCATTGAAGCTACATCATCCAATCATGCCAAGATTTTGGCTATACATGAAGCAAGCAGGGAATGTGCCTGGTTGAGATCCATGACTCAACAGATCCGATCAGATTGTCGAATGGTCGATGGAAAGGAGGAACCGACCATTATGTATGAAGACAATGCAACATGCATAACTCAACTCAAATATGGATACATTAAAGGAGATAGGACAAAGCACATACTGCCCAAGTTCTTCTTTACCCACGAGTTACAGAAGGCAGGCGAGGTCGAAGTGGTTCATGTCTGATCCAGTGATAATTCAGCCGACCTATTCACCAAGTCTTTACCAACCTCGACTTTGAAGAATTTATTGCACCAAATTGGAATGAGAAGATTGAAACATCTTCAGTGAGGTACGAAATAGGGGGAGTAATACACGTTGTACTCTTTTTCCTTAGCCATGGTTTTGTCCCAATTGGGTTTTCCAGGTTAAGGTTTTAATGAGGCAACACTTAGGGTGTATTACATGGTTATGGCATCCAAAGGGGAGTGTTATGAACCGTTTTGTGGATTGCCATAAACCCATATAGCCGGCTGGTCGATGGACTGGTCGATGGGCCATGTGGTCGGCCCGACCAATACCGGCTCATGTATAAACCTAGCCCATAGAGGTTTAGTAATCCTAGTTGAAATAGGATTAGGGTTAGCTGACATTAGTAAACCTATTGCATGTTGGTTTTGGAGATTTTATTTTTTCTATGTTTTGGATAATTTTCATTCTTGGTGTCGGTTTAAACCTCCTTGTAATCCTTATATAAAGGAACCCACTTATGCTTAATGATACACGATTTTCAGCTCTCTCTTTTCTCTTAGTTTACAACACGTTATCATGACAATTGATTCTAAAACCCTAAGCTAAGAATGCCATCAATAAACCCTAGTCTCCTTCATCTCTTTCTCGATCAAAACCTAGGCGGACATACTTTTCCTTTTTGCTCAATCCGATAGAAGAAAAGGAAACTAAGTTCATCCAAGAAGAAGACAAGCAATCTGATCCATCCATCCACGTACCAAATCGATCCAAGCTATCCGAGGTTCATCCGAACAACTCATCCAATCAACTCCTCTCTTTGGTGGTCCGATTCAATCCGAAAAGAACCAAGGTAAACTCGATAAAACTCTTGATTCTAAAACCCCATAATCGAATGAACCTTAATTAAATCTAAGACCTAAAAACCGATTTGGAACTTAGAAATAAATTGCTAAGTTGACGGATAGATAGATTGCTTGAATCATTGTTTGATTGCTATAAACCCTAAATCGAATATGATTAATGTACAAATCAAATCCTAAAAGACTTTGCTTGATTAAATTGATTGATTTATGATTAGAGGTTGTTTGATCATTGATTTGGCCGATTTTGATTGTTATCTAGGTTGATTTAAACCTAAACCTAATTAATTAGGTCATTAACCCTAAATCCCCAAATCGATTAGATCATAAACCCTAAATTCCCAAATCAACTGAAACCCTAGTTTTCATATTTGATATTGTTTGATTCAACTGTATTAGGGTGATAGATTGATTGATAATTCATGTATTAGGTTGATAGATTATGTTTTGGCTGATTTAAAATTGTTCCTAAACCAAAACCCTAATCGATTTCTAAACCCTAAAAGAATATTCTAGACTCTTGTTTTTGATTCCTTTTATGTTTAAGTTTCTTAAACCAATTGTTAGGTTGCTAGATTGATTGTTTTCAATACATGTACAAACCTAGACGATTGCTAGGTTGATTAGGGACTTGTCCTAATACTAAACCCTACTAGAACGCATAGGCCAAACCCTAAAATCATAAACCCTAATTCTAAATTGAACTTGTTTGTGAGTTAGGTTGATAGATTGATTGTTTAAATATAGTTTGGCTGATTCAAACTTAGTTTGACGGTTCTAAACCAAACCTAGGCCGC
>CAJHQP010009997.1:0-20224 GCA_905132765.1 Moricandia arvensis
ATATCACTAATGAGATTCCTATCACTAATCATATGATGACTAGCTCCTGAATCTATTATGATTGGCCTAGAGATAAAAGAATGTGTACCAGACTTCTTTGAGGAGATAATGGCTTTGGCTGCTTTGATCAGAGGCTCAATATCACTCATTCTTATGGGACCACCATTGATCACAGACTTTCTCCAACTTTCTCCTCCATTAGAGTCACAGATTAGTGCTGAATACATAGATGCACCTTTAAGACCTGATTGATCATCCACTTCACCTTTGAGTTTTATTCCACCAGACCTGAAATCAAAACAACTTTGTTTGATCTTCTTCTTGACATGTCTTTTCTTGGTTTTCTTTGATCCAGGCAACAACACCATCCTTCCATTCTTGCTGTGCATATCCTTAAGAGCTGGCTTGATTTCCCTAGTAAAGAGCTTGTGTGATGTTTGTTCTCTCTGAACTAGAGCACACACGCCATCAAGGTTAGGAAGTTTCTTTTCCCGCAAAACATGCTTGATTAGCTGGTTGTAGGATGGACTTAGATTCAGGAGAAGACTGAAGACCTTGTCTTGTTCATGTCTCTCCCTTATGACATCTGGATCAACAGAGAAGGGCCTCAGTGTATCTAGCTCTGCCCACAAGCTTCTAAATTTTCCAAAGTATTGATTAAACTCCACTTCTTCCTGGCTCAAGTTGTTGATAATCTTCTTGACTTCAAACACCCGGCTCAGGTTGGAGAAGTTTCCATAAACAGTTTTAAGTCTCTTCCACAATTCCTTGGCAGTTTCACAGTGTGAGTAAGCCTCCAAGATTGATTTTGATAAAAGAGTTATGAATGATCTCAAGTGTTAGTTGGTCTTCTTTAACCCACTTGTCTTCATTCTTCAGGTCATGCGCCTGTTTCTCCTCTTGAGCCATCTTCTTTGAAGCTTCACCCTTTATGATATGACTGTCCCAAAGTCCATGACTCCCTAAGGTAACTATGGCCACTCTTGACCACAGAAGATAATTAGAACTCTCAAGGGTTACTGGAATAAGAATTCTTGACTCAATTTCCATGGCTGGTTTTCTTTCATCTAGTGGACAAAGATTAAGGAACCAGAAAGATTATGAAGCCAAACATTGGAGAATAGAATTTCCAAATGAGAGAGAGTATAAGAACTCAGATTAAACAAAGAATTTCTGGAAATGGAATAAGATAAAGTGAGGATTTTAGACCAACAGAGTGAAAACAGAGTAAGAAAACCAAGTGACAAAACAGAGTATGATTTGCAGAAGTTAAGTAAGAATAGAGGGGTCTCAAGAGCTTAGAGCTCTGATACCATGTTAGAATTGAGAATTTAGAGGAGACATGGATGAGAATAATGGAGATTCGAAGTGTTTATGTGAAGAACATAAGAGATAAACTCAAGAACAAGTTTCTGGAGAAAGAGAGAAAGAGAGTACGACAAGAGAGAGAGATAGAGTAATAAAAATGGGAGATTCTCACTCCTTAATTCGACTCATTAGGTTGCATACAGATTATATAGAGACATAAGACAATGACATAAAGAATAAACAAAGGGAAAACAATATAATAAGGCTCTCTGATCCAGTGACAGTGACAAGACACCAACAACTCTCTTCTTAAGCTTAACATGTGACTTTCTTCCATATTTAAATTTGCATCCAGCCAAAATCACTCCCAACGGTCGCATTAGCCTCTGAAGGTATTATGTACGGAATGTCTTCTCTCTCAAGTAACCGCAGCATCTGATATTCTCTTTGTCTTCTCTTGTCAATGCATCTTCTTCTCTTTGGTTCTTCATCTCAACATTTAGGCCTATCCTCAAAACCTGTTTTTCAATTGTTTTCAGGTTCTTCACTAGTGATGATCTGTGTAGGCATCTTCATGTACTTTTTAGCGACGTATTCCTTCATGAGCTTCGCATAGTTGGGTCCAGGATCATGAACCCTGCTTTATTCTCGACAAGCTTGGTTTCTATGACTGGCACTCGATTACCAAACGAACTTGCTCTGGCAGTTCGATCTCTTGGTTTACTCTTTTAATTGAAATACGTCGGAATTCATCCTCGAAAGGGGTACGTAGGCAGCCTTTCTTAAGGTCCAGTCCCAAATCCTTCAAAATCTTTTCATCTTTTTTGTTTATTTCTAAGCGAGTTGCATCCGCATAGGTTTCTCTCGACATAGGTTGTAGAGCTTGCAAACCTAGTCTCATTTTACTGCTTGTGTTATAAGAACTCCGTTGTGATCCCATTTCCAAACAATATTCATGCACGCTTTTGTCTCTGGAGCACTCGTACACAATTTTGAAATAAAGATCTGTTGATTTCTAAAATCCGTTTTGTTATCTCTTCATACTTTCCACGTTTACTCAGGGAAAGTTAGGGTTTCTTGACTTTCCTTAATTTATGGAAATCGATTGATGTAAATTTCGGTTCCCACATCTACGATCGATGCATCGAGCGATGTTCAAAGATTTCCTGATTCTACTTACTCCACAAGCACCGTCGATCGATTCCAAGTAACCATTGTCGATCGATGTCCGTGTGAACTCTCGGGCAAACTCAATTTTCTACATGGAATCCTCCCTTTTGTAGCCTTTCTCTCTTCACCTCAACCCAAAATTCATCCTCAATCAGTGCATTGAGCTGGTGCATTTGTCCAGCTTCCATTTTCTCCTCGATCTTTTGACCTGTTACATTACGCAGATGACCGTCTAGGTCATGCATGTCTCAATTCTTGTCCCAAATCAATAATAAAGTCGCAACCATCTGAACTCATCTCCTTCTATCGATTGATGCAGATACTTTTTTGTCGATCATTGATATGTGATCACTGTCGATCGATGATCGAGTTCTGATGTCGGTCGATGTTGTGCGTAAAGAAGTGTCGGTCGACGCGGTGTTTTCATTGTCAATCGATGCTTGTCGTCTTTCTTTGAGGATCGGACGTTCGAGTCTATCGGGGTCAGAGAATAGTAGTTCTTGTCCTTTATTGTTCTTGGTATTTCTTTGCTTGCACCTGAAAAACAAGGAAAATAAAATTATAGTAACTTGAATGTAGTAACAAACCTCGACTAAATCCTAGAAATTAAATCTAATGGCAATTATTGTTCCCCAGAAACGGCGCCAAATTTGACATGTATGTTTTTATTGTTCTAGCAGGGTATAAATATTCTAAACAAATCACTATAAAATTAACCCTAGTCTTTAACACACAAATAGTACTCTTACCAAAAGAGATCAGGTGACAGTGAAATGAGAAGGAAGTGTGAATGAGATTCAATAAGTCCACCAGGCTTATTAGACCAGCTCTTGCATGCGCCTAACAGTCTAGTTCAATGGAATCTCTTCTGGCACAAAACCTACTCTCATAGTCGTCCATGTCCTACTTTCGAGATCCTAGTTAGCTACTCTAGAATGCAAGCATTAAGCAAAACTCAATTGATGGATATTAACTTAACTAGCAATCCTACTTTTGGGCTAATCTATGATTGCTATCGTGCAACCATAAATCTAGTTGATGTCTACTCGAACATAATAAAAGAAAGAAGAATAGTCTGAATAAAATGCATAGATAAAATATTGGGGTTCCAATACAAATCTCCCTAAGGAGTTATGAATCTTCTCCCCTAAAAACCTAAAACTATAAAGCTTTGTGAGTTGTGTCAAGCCTTGCCTACGCTTGTACTTGCACACTCTGCATGCTCTCAATACATGAGCATAAATATAAAAACCCTAAAACCCAGGTCAAAACTTATCCATGGCATTCATTTGTCTTCTAAACTTGGGCTTTTCAATCGGTTGTCTTGCGAGTTGGGCGTCGATCGATGGCAAGTGTGCAACATCGATCGACCTTGGTCTTTCATCATCGGTCGACTCCAAGGCTGTGTCGTCGATCGACGACAGTCTTGTACTTCGACTCCTCAAATAGTCAGCTACGTATTCTTCTCTACTAAAAGCTACAAAAGCTCCAAGTATCACCATTTATCTCCAAAACGTCCACGGACCAGTAAATACTCTAAAACATATCCTAGACACACATAATAGACTTTAAATAGAGCCTAGAACATGGCCTAAAACTGGTAATAAATAGGCTATATCAATCCTCCTGAGGATAATCAGAATGCAAATGACTTGGTTCTTCCCTATTACAACTTTCTTCAGACTGATTACTACTATTAGCTTCATAATTCCTACTATCAACCTCTCCATGGTGATACCAAATGTAGTAATGTGAAGTAAATCATTTACTTACTATATGTTTCCAAACTGTTTCACTACGAGCAAACTTGGTATTTTTGCATTTACGACATGAACATAACATTTTACATGTTTCCTGCGTGAGAGGCGTGGTTCCGGCCTGGTGCATGAATATCTTCACCCCGTTGAGAAATTCGTTTGTCACAACTTTTGCATAATTTTACTGTGCATATATCCAACTCTGAAACTCATAGATATTGCCACCATGAGACATTTTTTTACTTTGTTTTCGTTTTAGTGAATATTAAGAACGAAAGAGGAGAGCATATTTGTAGTAAAAATTTGGGAATGTTACAACGAATTTACTACCATTTCAACCAACCATACATACAAACATTTATCATATTACTCGTACATCGGTTGTTAATTAGATGCAAAATAGTTGATATAACTTAGTCGTAAATTAATGTCTACTTTACATCTACACGTACAATTTGTCGTAATCAAGTTGTTATATTACTTTCACTTTACGGCGAAATAATTTGGTGTAAAAGTCCACTGAATGCATTCTTTTTTTTCTAGTTTCTCAATACTGCGCTGTAGCATTCTAAGTCTGGCAGCTGTAGTCTCTGATAGATCTTCCGATTGCTGAGAATATCTTCCTTCATCAAGCTCTGAGAAAACGCAATCTCATAGAACCCATCTTCCAATATTGTTTCTGATGCCGTCTTTTGTTCATTGTCTTTAGTGTCAATCGATGGCCTGATGTTGCCGTTGATCGATGCTCGGTTGTCTGCCACAATCGCATGCTGTCTCTTAAAAATAACCAAATCTTGCTTCATCTCATCCATGCGTGCAGTGAAACCGGTGAGGCAGGTGTGTATAGGATAGTAGACATCATCCAACCCCTTGTAGAAATCATCCATTGACATATCTTGAGTTTTGTAGATCGCATTCACAATATCATCAATCTCTTCTCTGTTGTATGTCTGTTGATCCTTCCTAGACATAGCGATCCTTGATGCATGTTCTAGTAAAAAAATGTAGCTCTGCTCAAACAAATTAACTCTCTCTATAACTGCTCTGATGTCTTCAGCTTGCACATTTACTACCCTTTTGTCTGTAGCTTGTGCATTACCGTTCTCATCTCTGTAGATGCCATACTCATCTTTCTTTTCCCAGTGGAAAAGTCCGTTGCCTTCAGTATCTAAAGCTCTCGTACCTAGCTCGAAACGCCAATCGATCGATGTCCTGATGTTGGTGTAGATGGATGGTCGCATGAAAGTGTCTGGATCAGTACGGATCGGCATGTTTCTTTGCTCCTCAATATCGATCGATGCTGATGGTGTGTGTCGATCGTTGGCTGCTGCCGCTGTCCAAATAAAGTACTCGATCCATTAGCCATAATAAGGGCATCTGTTACATCCTCCTTAGATAAATGTAGGATTCTCCCACAAAGATCATGTGTAGTTCCCTTTGGGTCTCTGAAAATTCCGAACTCATCTGGTTTGAGATTACTAGTATTTGTCTCTTCTGCTCATGTTCGTGTCTGATGTCATTCAAAGGCCATGAGTAGCATGTGATCGATGCTAGATTATCCACTTTCGCGTTCATCACCCAGCCAGCGTCCTCTAATGCCAGGCCACAATATTCAATATGCTCTTTCTTTCTATAATCTTCATCGTATCTTTTTCATACTGGACGTGTGTCGATCAATGGGGTATGGTGACCGTCAATTGATGCTCGATAACCAGACTGTTGCGCGAAAAGGTTTCCAGCTCCATTGGCCATGGCAAGAATGTCTGCAATATCTTCCCACGTGACATTAAGTAGTCTGCCATCCATAGCTCTTGCGTGACGTTTGGATCTCTCATGAACCGAATTCGTCTGGTTGTAGATAACTATATTCCTTCTTGCGTTTTGCAGCTAAATCTGCTTTGGATGCTGGTTCTTGGTCAGTATCGATCGATGGCATAGGGTTACCGTCGATCGATGTCGATTTCCCGAGTCAATGGAAAATATGAAAAACATCAGACTCTTCCATAGCAATACCACGGTACTCGATCATCTCTTCTTCTCTGTAGTACTTGTCATACTCAGGGTGGGCTGTGTTGTAATCACCATTTGTGTGGTAGTTGTTGATCAGTTCTGGAGTGTGCGTGTCATCAATAGCAAAGGGTGGGCGTCGACCGATTGCTGAACTGCAGGCATGTCGATCGATAGTCTGGGTTGGGTATTGATTGATGCTCCATGTTCCGACTCTTCATTGAGGTCATAATCGCAGAAGCATGTAGCCACAAGTTCTGCATTATCACACAATTTCGTGAGGGCAGCTTATTCTTATAAATTTCATGATAAACATTATGATCAATCAAGGAAATGCACAACATGTTTGTCCTCATGTCGCAGAGATCTCCCACGGTGGCCATGAAAGCTCTTCCAAGTAACAAGGAAGAATTCCAATTCATCTGGATATCCATCACATGGAAGTCTATCGGGATTAAGACATCATGAATTTGCAGTGGGACATCTATACAAATACCTCATGAATCCACTCTGGAGCAATCCACAAAGATGAAAAAATCTCTTGAAGGCTCCACTTTCAAGTTCAACGTTTCTGCCATAGCTCAAGGTATGATGCTCCCCAATGATCCAGTGTCACAGAGGGCGTTGGGAAACTTGTGGCTTTTGATCAGACATGGAACCACAAATTTTTCAGGATCACTTTTTTCTCAAGAACAATCCTGTGTTTCTTCTTGGGATGATCCTTGGCAGTTTTGTCAACCATCATGGGCTCTAATGCACCCATTTTCTGTTCCAAAGGTGTCATATTCGCGATTTTTTGAAAGGGAACCTGTCTTGCTGTTGGGAACCATCGATCGATTCTACTGTTGGGGTCAAAATTGGTCAAGACAGAATCAACATCAGATACTTCTCGAGAAATGTCCTCTTTGAAAAGAGAGAGATAATATTTGGAAAAAGGAAGAGCAGGAAAAATGAAATAGAGTTTCGTATGGATCCCCAAGGAGAGTTCGTACGACAAGTCCTCGAGAAAGGTTACTCTATGCCTCAGACAAACGAATCCCCGAGCATCAAAACAATAAAACGACTATAAGGCTCGATTGTCCAACTCACCGAACGGAAGAGTTGGCCAAGCAAGCCGTCCAACTCGCCAAACGGGCAACTTGGAACAGTCCAACTCGCCGAACGGACAAGTTGGGTAGCGTGGGCCGACCAACTCACCGAACGGGCAACTTGGGCGAGTTGGGCGATGTGGGCCGACCAACTCGCTCATTCAACGAGTTGGAACAGTCCAACTTGCCGAACGGGCGAGTTGGGCGACGTGGGCCGACCAACTCGCCCATTCGGCGAGTTGGATCAAACAAGACGACCAACTCACCCATCCTGGAGTTGGAACAGTCCAACTCGCCGAACGTGCGAGTTGGTCAGCCCCACGTCGTCCAACTCGCTAGTTCGGCGAGTTGGATCGAACAAGATGACCAACTCGCCCTTTCGGAGAGTTGGGCCAATCCAACTCGCTGAATGGGCCAGTTGGGTCAGACATGCAATCCAACTTGCCCATTTAGTGAGTTGAATGCATCAATCCATTTTCATCTCATCCTCGTAACTCCTTCATTCAAAACCGGATTGAACTCGTTCTTGTTTTGTCTCGATCGGAATTGATGTTGGAACTTTACCGCAAGAACTTGTTTCCTCGTATAAAGTTCGAATTGATCGTGTAAAATGGCAACGGTTAACTAAATACCTAAGATTTCCTGCGCTAAAAGAGAATTTGAACTCTCGTCGGAATCGACGTCGTTTCAGAAGTGCTCTTTCGACAAAATCGTGAAAACGCTTAAGTTGAAAATTGGCTGAGAAGGTCTAAAACTCGGCTAAATGCCCACTCGCGGTTTTACACGAAAAGAGCCAAATTGAAATGACGGTCAATTTTTTATCTTGTAGAAAGAGATAAATGTTGAGTTGGGAAGATAAATGTCAAGTTTTCAAGATAATGATGAAGATCGAGATAAAAAGGAAGATTTTTGCGAAACAATAAACTCAACCTTAGGACAAAAAAGGAAAGGGAAACCGACCTAGAAGGCATATATAAGGGGAGCTAAAGCAAAAGTCAGTGGACTAGAAGATCTAGACCTAGAGAAATTCTAGCCTAGAAGAACTTAGAACTTAGGTGGCTAGAACATCATAGTTATACTTCGACGTTTCTCCATATTTGTTCGAGGATCCTGATTTCCTTAGACTCTACAACTCATTGAACTTAGAAACCCTAAGTTTTATTCTCGATAAGCTTGGTTTCTATGACTCGCACTCGATTACCAGACAAACTTGCTCTGGCAGTTCGATCTCTTGGTTCACTCTTTTAATTGAACTATGTCGGACTTGATCCTCGAAAGGGGTACATAGGAAGCCTTTCTTAAGGTCCAGTCCCAAATCTTTCAAATATTTTTTGTCTTTTTAGTCTATTACTAAGCGAGTTGCATCTGTATATGTTTATCTCAATATATGTTGTAGAGCTAGCAAACCTAGTCTCGTTTTACTGCTAGTGTTATACGAACTCCGTTGTGATCCCATTTCAGACAAGCTTCATGTACGCTTTTTTCTCTGGAGCACTCGTACACAAATTTGAAATAAAGATCTATTGACTTCTAAATCCTTTTTGTTATTTTTTCATGCTTTCCGTGTTTACTCGATTACTTGTCGTTGGCTCTCGCAAAGAATCTAGGACCTCAGAGAAAGTTAGGGTTTCTTGAGTTTTCTTAATTTACTGAAATTGACAGGTGTGAATTTATGTTCCCACACTTTGGCAGCAGTGACTTATCCCATCGCAAACTTTTATGCAAACGCTGCAGTGCTTGAGAAAATTGAAAACCTAGTTGTGACTCTTCGCCACAGTCGGGGCACCGCAACAAGCTCGCAATTTCTCTCACTAAACAGAAAGGGCAACGGTAAAATCTATCAAACCCCGTAAATTTCATCTCATTACCGAGTTGGAAAAATCTCAGCGCATAAGGGTTTGACCAAAAAACTATTTCGAAAAAAATTCAGAAAAATAAAACTTGCTCTCCGAGAAATTGCGGGGAAACCCTAGATTACTCACGGATAAAGGAAGCACAGAAAATTGGGAGTACAACCACCACTGTTGTACTTCTTCCAAACAATTTTCGAAGAAACGAAGTAGATCTCTATAAATCACTCGAAACCTAAAACGGGTGACGAAAAATAAACTAAGAAAAACGAGAGATCATTTCCCTCACTGATAAACGTTTCTGAAACCTAAGATTTCGTAAAAGTCAAGCTCCGATTCTACGCGACATATTCAAGAAACTAATCCAAATCCCCTCGGATCAATCATGCAGAAGCAGAAAAAATATCCGATTAAGTCGACTCCTGATAATTAAGCTCATCACAGCAAAAATTTTAGAAGCTAAAATATAAGTTTTCCGAAAAAACGGTTCTCGTACAACCAAGCACGAAAGCACGCTTACATAACGACATTCATAAAACTAAACTCAACAACATTTTTCGAAACAAATTTTGTAAACCTAAACTCATGACATTTTGCTGAATAACTTTCATAAAATTAAGGCTCAACAACATTTTCCGAAAAAGCTTTCGTAAAATCAACTTGACAATATTTTATGGAACATCTTTCCCAAAGTGAAACGATTTAGCATTTTATGTACAACTATCGTAAAAAAATTGAAAAAATTTACGAAACGACCGCAACAGCATACCATCAAAGCTCGAATTGGCCGGTCAAACTTGCCGAACGGGCGAGTTGGACCAAACAAGCCGTCTAACTCGCCCGTTCGGCAAGTTAGACCGAATGAGCCGTCCAAACTCGCCAAACGGGTGAGTTGGACTGGATGAGCCATCCTTTGCCTCACCTTTGCGTTCTAATTTGAGTCCCGATCGAAACTTTTTTCGTTTCATCTCAATCGGAGTTTCCGTTGAAATTTTACGATCAAAACAAGTTGGATAAGTCCAACTTGCCGAACAGGCCGAACGGGCGAGTTAGACCCAACGCGACATCCAAACTCGCCATTGGGCGAGTTGGACCAGTCCAACTCGCCAAACGGACAATTTTGACCAAACAAGTAGTACTTTGGATCACCTTTGCGTTCTCCTTTGAATCCCGATCAAAACATTTTTCGTTTCGTCTCAATCGGAGTTTCCGTTGAGATTTTTACGATCAAAAGAAGTTGGACGCACAGGTTGGACCAGTCCAACTCACCAATAGGGCGATTGGACAAAAAGAACCGTCTAATTCACCCATTCGGCGAGTTGGACCAGTCCAACTCCCCGAACGGGCGAGTTAGACCCAAAAAGACTTCCAAACTCACTCATTGGGCGAGTTGGACCAAACAAACCGTCCAACTCCCCGAACGGGAGAGTTTGACTAAATTAGCAGTCCTTTGTATCACTTTTGCGTTCTCCTTTGAACTCCGATCAAAATGCTTTACGTTTCGTATCAATCAAAGTTTCCGTTGCGTTTTTACAATTAAAACAAGTTGGATGCACACCGTCCAACTCGCCTCGATGGCGAGTTGGATTTATTCCCTCCAACTCGCCTCATGGTAAGTTGGGGAAGCCCTGATATAGCTTCTCCTTTTTTTTCTCTTTTGAATATCGATGGAAACGCTTTTCGTTTCATCTCAATCAGAGTTTCCATTGAGATTTTACGACAAAAAACAAGTAAGATTCGCCTTAACTCCTTGGCTTGCTCCTACTCGACCTCTTGGGCTTCCTACTCGCCCTCTTGGGCATTCTAATCGCCCTCTTGGGCATCCTACTCTCCCTTACCTCTATCTTTACGTTCTCTTTTGAATCTCGATCAAACATCTTTTGTTTCGTCTCGGTTGGAACTTTACGGAAAAAACCGCAAGACAAGTTCGAGCCTAAACACGGCCAGAAGGATTAATATATTTACCATTCTTAAGGGGTGTAAAGACACGAGAAGAGGAAGGAGAGATGAGCAAGCAAAACGGAGAAGAGGTTAACCCAACCCTTCGAGAAAACTAAGGTATGGTCGGCTTGGAACTCTTTGAATCAGACTTGGAATTTTTGTAGGAAGGTTCTAAGAAATAAAAATGCTTCGGAGATCGCCATAAAACTTTAGGGAACTTAGGATCTAGGAGAATAGTCTAGCAAACTAATTCTTAGGCATTTTCCTGTCTCGATCTATTGTTCTGAGACTACTTAGGAAGATCTTGCAATCCTATCTAAACTCTCGGAAAACCAAGAAACGATCGCCACGCACACTTAGCTCGCTTCGTACGGAAAGAACAAACTAGAAGCGCAAACATCGTCTTAAAACCGACTCGTTCCTAGCAAGTTTCTTAAAACCGATTTATTCCTAGTCGTCAACATGAAAGTCACCAAGTCACAATCCTAGCGTTGTCTTTTAACCGACCTGGATTGTCGATCATCCCAATCTTCAAAAGAAAAAACGTACACAACCCTTCAAAATATCAGTTCAGCAGTTTTCTTTTGTAGAAAAAGGGAGGGAGTAGGTACATATACTATACTCGTATACTCCCATACTTCAAAAACAAAAAAAATTGTCTCGCATCAAGAAAACGCTTTCGACAAAGCAAACTCTCGCAGCAATAGAGAGAAAATACATTTAAGCCATGCGATGCCTCATAAAACCCGATCATCCATTACTTTCGTATAACTATAAATTTTATACGGAAGAGCCTACGAGAAAACAAGATCGGTGTCATGAAAAACGACTTCGCAATGCGGAAAAGAGAATGAGGAAAACCCATTCCTCATTCGCAATATCACGAGTAATCTGCGAGAGACATTCTAATTTACTTCTATGCCATTCAATTCTCGTAAAACTTACGCGAAACATCCTTCGTATAGCCACACCAAGTTATGCGAAGAAACTTTCGGAAACAACGTAGCAAGTTTTACAGAGAAGTGTTTTCGACAATTTACGTATAGCTAAAAACCAAGTCATATGACTCTTCTCTCAACGACAAAATAAACTTTATTTATTCGCACTACGATCTTACAGATCTCACTGCTTAGCCTTGCGGCTCGCTGGATTCTGCCACCCATCTCCCTTGTTTCATTCCGAGCAGGCAATCATCTTGAACTGGTTCTTTTTGTGCCTTTTAGGTTTTGTCTTCATCATACAAAAACAAACAATTTTCGTACGACTATAGCACGAAAACTCAGACTTGGCCCGTCGATCTTGACAACGCTCTTTGGCCCTCATCCAAATACGCATTCCGATAAAAATCCAAACTGGAATTCGGTATCCTCTTTAGGAAAATTCTAAACTAACATGAGCTTAATGTTAACATGAACGTGCCATAGTCTATCCGTGACCAGAAACGTCCTTGGCTATGCGGCTGAACATATCCTTCAGACCCAGCCAAAATGTTTGAGCAACCACTGCTCCATCCAATCACTTAGCGGCAAAACGACAATCCACGATTAGTCTAAAAACCCCAAGTGAAAATAATTATTGTATAACCCAGAATCGGAAATCATATGGCAAATTCTTAATATCGAAACTTAGTTGTAACCACCAAACGGTTAACGGAAACATAAACTTGTCGACAACCGACCAAGTTCAATATGTTCTGCACTAAACCCACAACGTTTTACAAGTAAAAAGCAGCACATAAGGAAAAACTCGTAACAAATCTCCTAAAGCTATACAAAGCGTCCCCAACTATACACGAAATAAATCGGGGGGGGGGGGCGACTCTTCACAAAGCACAGTGAAGGAAGTCGCATACTCTCAGGGACAAATTTACGCGACCCATTGGTCCTAATTCCTCGGAAACAAACCAAAATATTTCTCTTCCGTAAGGTTAAAACAAAAACCCTGTGATACCACACATCTTTAAGCCCGTAAACATTTCAAGCACGAAATGCGGTATACGAAAGAAAAACTCAACCTTCGACACAGCGAGACGTCGCTAACGCTCGGAGAACCATTTTTCGTCAAAAATTTTCGAAACGGAATGCTCGCCTTAAAAACAGTCCGTCCTCGACTATAAAACATACACACCTTCTTAAGCACGTATCCTTTACGAAAGTTCAAAAATGATTATATCTACCAATAAGTTTGTTGCTGATCACAACAAAATTTTAACGTCCTAAACAGACTAAGCCATCTCGAAGAGATAGCTCTCGAACACCCGACACAAGGTTAATAGCGCTATAAAAGAAATCCGAAATTTTGGTCAGTACTTTCGAGAGACTAAAACATTTTCCTCGAAGAGATGCTCAATTCCTACCTTACAAGTCACATAAGCCGAGAACATATCACGACTTTAAAGTGGGACAGAATCAGGTTGAAGCGATACGGAAAACGTAAGCCGAAGTAGTCATGGCACCCCTAAAACCGTGATTAGACCTAGGTCTTACCCTAAACCCAAAACACTGGTATCTGACGTCTCAAGGCATGATATCAAAATGATACGAGATCCTAAAGCATGTCTCTTCGTCCATATCTAAGTGCTCTCGAAACTTTGGAGAACTTCCCAAAAATCCCAAACGAGCAACGAATAGGACGTTCCACAAAAGAGTTGGGAACGAGTTGACAACTCGTATCCTTCCCTCTATCTTAACGAAAATCCGAATCTATTTAAACTCCTTTTCAAGCAAAAAGCCTAGTTTATTTATTAAAAATGTCGCAAAGCGGCCGGGATCCGAAGCCACACGCTGTCAGTCCCAAAAACATAAATTCGGCCACACTCGGCCAAAGTAAACAGCGTATGAGGCTAGTCTCGAGGCCGACAAAGGTCCAATATACGATGACGTTGGCAGCAACATGCCTTTTAATCTCTACATGACACACAGCTAAACCATAAAGGTCTCACTGGAAAACATGAAGTAGGAACCTTAACTCCGGGACGAACTACGAAAGGCTTGATCCCTTCTACAAGGGTACGTAGGCAGCCTTCACAAGGCGCAGCCCCAATCTAGCTGCATTCCACTCTTAGAAGAATAAGTAGAACACTTTCAACGGACCTTTTCAACCGTTGATTCTGCCTAACTTACCAAACCTGCTAAACCGCTCGCTAGAACCTTACGATTCTAACGAGCTGAGGCTAACTGTTTGGGTCAAAATCGGTCACGACAGAATCAACGTCAGAAACTTCCTGAGAAATGTCCTCTTTGAATAGAGAGAGATAATATTTTGAAAAAAGAAGAGCGGGAAACTCAAAATCGAGTTTTGTATGGGATCCCCAAGGAAGGTTCGCATGATAAGTCCTCGAGAAAGGTTACTTTATGCCTCAGACAAACGGATCCCCAAGCAACGAATCATCAAAACGACTATAAGGCCTTGATTCTCCAACTCACCGAACAGAAGAGTTGGCCAAGCAAGCCGTCCAACTCGCCGAACGGGCGAGTTGAACCGCACAAGCCAACCAACTCGCCGAACAGGCGATTTGGACCGCACAAGCCAACCAACTCGCCGAAACGGGCGAGTTGGGCGATATGGGCCTGACCAACTCGCACATTCGGCGAGTTTGGCAGCGTGGGCTGAACGAGCGAGTTGGGCGACGTGGGCCGACCAACTCGCCAAACGGGCGAGTTGGATCAAACAAGACGACCAACTCGCCTGTTCAGTGAGTTGGAACAGTCCAACTAACCCATTCGGCGAATTGGAACAGTCCAACTCGCCGAACGGGCGAGTTGGATCAAAAAAGATGACCAACTCGCCCGTTTGGCGAGTTGGATCGAACAAGATGACCAATTTGCCCGTTCGGAGAGTTGGGCCAATCCAACTCGCCGAATGGGCCAGTTGGGTCAGACATGCAATCCAAATCACCCATTCGGCGAGTTGAATGCATCACTCCATTTTCATCCTGTTGTTGTAACTCCTTCCTCCGAAACTGGATCGAACTCGTTATTGTTTTGTCTTTATCAGAATTGACGTTGGAACTTTACCGCAAGAACTTGTTTCCTCGTTTCAAGTCTGAATTGATCGTGTAAAACGGTAACGGTTAACTAAACACTTAAGGTTGCCTGCACTATACGAAAAAATCAAACTCTCGTCGGAATCAACATCGTTTCAGAAGTGCTCTTGTCGATAAAATCGTGAAAACGCTTAAGTCAAAAAACGGACCGAGAAGGTTTGAAACTCGGCTAAAACCCCATCTCGCGGTTTTACACGAAAAAGAGCTCAATTGAAATAACGGTCTATCTTTTATCTTGCAGAAACAGATAAATGTTAAGTTCGGAAGATAAATGTCAAGTTTCCAAGATAATGATGAAGATCAAGATAAAAAGGAAGATTTCTGCGAAACGATAAATTCGACCTAGGGGTAAAAAAGGAAAGGGGAACCGACCCAGAAGGCATATATAAGGGGAGAAAGCAAAAGGCAGAGGAGTAGAAGATTTAGACCTAGAGAAATTCTAGCTTAGAAAAACTTAGAAACTTAGGTGGTTAGAACAGCAGAGTTATACTCGGATGTTTCTCCATCTTTGTTCGACGATCCTGATTTCCTTAGACTCTACAACTCATTGCACTTAGAAACCCTGCTTTATTCTCGACAAGCTTGGTTTCTATGACTGGCACTCGATTACCAGACAGACTTGCTCCGGCAGTTCGATCTCTTGGTTCACTCTTTTAATTGAACTACGTCGGACTTGATCCTCGAAAGGGGTAGGTCGGCAGCCTTTCTTAAGGTCCAGTCCCAAATCCTTCAAAATCTTTTCATATTTTTGGTGTTTTCTGCATAATTCTCTTTTTTCTTCTAAAGCTTAGCTTGAATATGGCTCAAGATCATCTTGATTAAGAGAGTTTTAAACTTAGTTAATGTCTTTGATATTCACGTCACCTTTTGGATTAATAAATGAAACTCGTGATGTGAACTACATAACATCATCAAGTTGAGGGATGTTACCATTTCATAACATATACTTCATGTAATTATATACATATATATATATATATATTAGTTTAGTTTGCATGGCTAGCCATGTGGTAGTCAATACTTTAAGTAGTCAACAATCACTTTTCCTTTACCTTTCAATAAATCTGAGGCATAAAATTATTTAGAATTTATAAATATTTTAATAATTGTAAATATTGATATGCATTCATGAACTTCCAAAAAATTATCAATTATATTATACTTATACTTACGTATACTTATACTTACGTATGTAACTTACTATTGATTCATTGCTTTATTTTCTAATATTTTTATATCAACATATATCAAATTCTTAAAATATTACTTGCAGTGAGCGATAAATAAATCTAATTTGATTTGACTTAATTAAAATAATAAATAATTACACTTTCGTATGAATTTGAAAGAATATTTGTAACTAAATATACTTACAAAATGAGTAACTAGACTAATACAACGTATATCCAAAATCAAAGATGAACAATAATTCATATAATTTTATAATAATAATTTATTTCTTTTATAAATATAAATTACAAGATGACTCAAAAGATATTAAGATAGAAAAATAAACTATTAACTAATTGTTACATTTCAGTTTTTTTTTAAAAAAATTTATATATGCATGAGAATTCATAATATTATTGTTATATTCATTAACGATAATTTTGAGTCAAACAGTTTAGTTTATTTTTCACTCTAAGCATGATACATATTAATATATATATATAGTCTTTACTAAAATATATTTACATATCTAAAACGATAACAAACCTAAATGCAATTAAGAAATTAACCAAAATCTTAGTATGTTAAAGAAAAAAATATTATAGTTGAATTCGAAGAAATATATGCAATCAAATATACCCAAGTGGTAACCAAATCAACTTTTGACCGACAAAAAAACCAAATCGAGTAGATATAATATATCCAAAATTATATGTCTAACTAAACTAATATAATATTATTAATTAAATTTATACATAGAAATTATAAAATAATTTAAAATTAAAATAAATATCAATAAATATTTATAATATATTTATTTTATAAATATTCATATCCGTGCATGAGCACGAAGAATCACCTCATATGTATTTACTACAACTCCCGTATCTTTCAAGTAAATCAATAGGTTATTTGTTGCAATTTGCAATTAAAAATATGGCTTCAAAATTCCCAAACTATTAATCCTAATCATATAAATAAGGTTGATGCATCAACATTTTACCATTACAATTTGAATCAAGTAGAAATAGATTCTAAAATGTCATATATTTGAAAGAGTGAAATATATTGTGTATAAAATTATAATTTATATTTAATATAATTATTTTAACTAAAAGTTAATCCCATGATTTTAAATCACAGCTCGAAATTTAGTTACTTGTTAAGACTGTAAAAGTTTTTCCAAATAAAACTGAATTTTTTTTTATTAGCTAGCAAATAATTAAATATACTCACAAATTAAATATCCTATTATTTTACTGAAAATATTACATAGGGAGCCACTTTTTATCTTTTGAATTACATTCAAAGCTACATTTCATTTGAGAGACACATTCTTAGTGTTGTTTTGTCCATCTTACCCTTCTTCCAACTCAAAAATTACTTTCTTTAATTTCTCTGACACAAGCATTTTATTTCACCTTTTTTCTAAATTAAATCAAGACATCCACTCTAATTAGGCATCAACCAAAAAAACCTTCTTCCCTCCTTCTCACTCTGTCTTCACCATTATCACCTTCTCTCCAAAACATCTCTTTTCCACTTTCTTTTCATATCACCTAACGATCATATAAGAAGATGAAGATAAAATCCAAAAGAAATTCCACCAAAAAATAAAGTTTTTTGTAATGGAGATTTGAGGAAGAAGAAGAGATAAAAAACCTGAGAGAATAAAAACCTGAGAGAATAATTGTGAAAAATAATGAAGAAGAAAAAAAATGCTGAGAAGCCAAGTCTCAAATTTAAAACCCAGTTTCAATGATATTGTCGACAAAAATATGTTCGATCTATTTGCAGATTCTTAAGAAACAGTTCAAGCCATGATGCTGCAACCATAAAGGACAGATCATCCATCAACACTCGTCCACGATGCTCCCATCCACGAGGCACCATCACAGGCTCTCATCCACGATGGACCCGTCCACAAGCTAGCATCCACGATGTTCCTCACCATAACACAATTTTGTTAAAGTTCTTTTGCTTGACCTTCACTCATGGCCATCTCCCTCTATGTTTACTCTCTTTATTGTTCTCTTCTTCACTTTTTTTTCCTTGTTATCACTTGTACACTCTGTTTTTATTTTTTCTCTGTTTTAGGTTATGGATAAGAGATTTAAGTAGAAAAAGATCTTTTGGTGTGTGGAGAAGACAGTAAATGTAATTGAAGTAGACTTGTGTGGCCGGTGATTGAGTACAGCTGACGGAGGTGGTGGTCGAAGACAGTAGAAAAAGCATCTACACCAACAATTAGAAAAATTATATTGTAATAATAAACTATATGGTGGTATGAACATCATTTAAACAATGGATAGTAAATTATGTGGACAGTGGACTATAAGCACACAAAATTATATTCACCTAATGATGTCCACTCATTTTGTGGATACGTTCTTGTGTAAGTTTCAAGGGATAAGTGTCCACAATGTTCAAAATCAAAACCATATTACATCATTCATCACACTTTCTTTATAGACACAGTCCAAACATAATATTTTGTATGTTCACTTTATCCATCCACGACTTATAAGTTCATAAAATGTCCATCCACATGTATTTTGATTTTAAATAATATTGTTCACTTTTAAATTACAAAACTATATCGATATGGATGTCAAAATATAAAGAATAAAAAAATATAAATTATTATATCAAATATATTTGTTTCTATATTTTAGTTTATGTAAAAACAAGCAAAAAGTAATTAAAGTGTATATTGATAAAAGTAAAAAAAAATTATTTTCTCTCTCTATTTGTATAATTACTCATCTAGACGTAAAGACAACTCAAAATGTGCCTCTACATGTAATCAACTCTATTTTACTGGCCAAATTAATAAGTAATAAAAACTATTCCGACGTTTTTGTATGTCATGTGATGACAAATTTTCTAGAAATCAGCTATAGCTTTTTATTCTATTGGTACGCATTTAATATTAACAATACGGCTGGACATAAACCCGCGCAAGTGCGCTAGTGGTAGGAGGATGTTCAGCTGAGGGTGAAACTCCCCAATACTCTGGTTCAAATTTCCACGGCTGCAAACACTTTCCGGGCCACCGCAAGAAAATTTAACATTGGACTATGTGGCCTCCAGGATCCCACTCTTGCCGCCCTTTGGGACGCACGCAGTGGGCTAGTCCAGGGCTCATTAGGCTTTGAATACCTGGATTATCCCAAAAAAAAAAATACAGCTGGACATAAGCGAAAAAGTTACGGTTGGGGATGTATTATTTACATAAAGTAAATAATGGTCTGGTTGGGGGGCGATTTTTTTTTTTGGGTCAAAATTGGGAGGCATTTTTTTAAGTTAAAGTTTTCTCGGACAATTTAATTAAAGCCATGAAAGTACAGTATTACTACTGCCAAATCACTACGACGACTACTTTAAATATGAGTCTTTTCTAATTATTTTCAAACAATATCGGGATTTGTGCATGGCAACGTGGAGGCACCAAATGAAAAGTAAGTGTGCGTTGATTCAAGGTTTAGCATCAAAAATATTTCATTTTAATTGCGTAATTAATTATAGACTAGATGATTTTAGGATTACAAATCTTTTATATATATAATTCGAGAAACATTACAACTTATGAGAAATAACATGTGTCATCATTAAAGTGACTCTTAGAATCCTTAGAAAATGGGTTATTCCATTCTAAACATATAAACTTATCACTAAATAACCATAAAATTAATTAGTAATCTGATAAAACAGATTCTATTTTTTCTTTAAATAAAAGTTACTAATTATTTAATATGACTAAAATGTATATTATTAAAAAAGAAATTTCAAAAAAAAATCCATTTATCTAAGACAAAATTTATAAAATATTTTTCACTCCGTACAGAGAGGCTTGATGATTACTATATTAAAGTCTTTTCTTAAATA
>CAJHQP010009998.1:0-20214 GCA_905132765.1 Moricandia arvensis
GTAGTCAAGAGAACATACCTCCGAGATAGTGCATCAGCAACTATGTTCTCCTTACCTTGTTTATATTTGATCACGTATGGGAAGGTCTCAATGAACTCAACCCACCTTGCGTGTCTCTTTCTAAGCTTACTCTGCCCTTTTAGATACTTTAGGGACTCATGATCAGTGTGTATGACAAACTCTTTGGGCCACAAGTAATGTTGCCACGTTTGTAATGCCCTCACCAAGGCATATAGTTCTTTGTAATAGGTTGCATAGTTGAGAGTGGCTCCTCCAAGCTTCTCACTGAAGTAGGCTATAGGTTTCCTATCCTGCATCAATACAGCACCAATTCCAATTCCTGAGGCATCAGTAAAGTCAGGAAGCATAAGAAGAGGTGATTGAGTAAGCTTCTCCTTTAGGCTCTGGAAAGCCTTCTCTTGTGCTTCTCCCCACTTGAATCCGACATCCTTCTTTATCACTTCGGTCAAGGGAGCTGCAATGGTGCTAAAGTCTCTCACAAATCGCCTATAGAACCCAGCAAGCCCATGGAAACTCCTCACTTCTCCTACTGTGGTTGGACTCGGCCAGTCTTTGATGGCTTTGATCTTCTCCTCATCGACCTTAACTCCATCTGTACTCACAACAAAGCCTAGGAAAACCAAGTTATCCGTGCAAAAAGTGCACTTCTTCAAGTTGGCATAAAGCTTTTCATTCCTTAGAACATTCAGGACAGCCCTAAGATGTTCTAGATGTTCTTCTAAGTTCTTGCTATATACTAAGATGTCATCAAAGTATACTACAACAAAAATGCCTATGAATGATCTAAGAACATGATTCATTAATCTCATGAATGTACTAGGTGCATTGGTTAATCTGAATGGCATAACTAACCACTCATATAATCCATGTTTAGTTTTGAATGCAGTTTTCCATTCATCTCCTTCTTTCATCCTAATCTGATGATAACCACTTTTTAAATCTATCTTAGAAAAGATGCAAGAACCATGCAATTCATCAAGCATATCATCAAGTCTAGGGATAGGATGGCGATACTTCACTGTGATGTTATTGATTGATCTACAATCAACACACATCCGCCATGTACCATCCTTCTTAGGCACTAGGAGCACTGGTACAGCACATGGGCTCAAACTCTCTCGGATATAGCCCTTCTCCATGAGTTCCTCTACTTGTCTTTGCAACTCCTTGGTCTCAACCTGGTTGGTTCTGTATGCTGGACGGTTTGGAAGTGTAGATCCTGGAACAAAGTCTATCTGGTGCTCAATCCCTCTCAAAGGTGGTAAGCCAATGGGATTGTCCTCTGGAAATACATCTTGAAACTCCTGCAAAAGAGAAACCATCTCACTTGGATACACCGGTGTAGAATCTGTTAAGTTCAAAAGAGTTTCTTTAAACACAAGTAAGATAGAAGATTGTTTAGAGTAGAGAGTTCTTTTGATATCACCCATGTTAGCATAGAAGTTTGGCTGCTTAGTTCCAGCCGGTTTTAGATCAATCTTCTTCTTCTTTTGGAGTTGAACCTGATCTTGTTGAACTTCCTTAGGTGTCAAGGGAACCAGAGTTGTCTTGCGTCCCTTGAACTCAAAGGAGTGGTTGTTTGTGAAGCCATCATGGATAACTCGGCGATCAGATTGCCAAGGTCTTCCAAGAAGTATGTGACCAGCTTCCATAGGCAACACATCACACAAGACTTCATCTTCATATCTCCCAATGGCTAAGGGAATAAGGACTTGACTTGAAACCTTCATGGTGCCTTCTTCATTCAGCCATTGTAGCCGGTAAGGTTTGGGATGCTTCTGAACCTTCAATCCCAACTTCTTGACCATGGTTTCACTCGCAGCATTCACACAACTACCTCCATCAACAATGAGGCTGCACACCTTTCCTTGGACCAAGCACCGGGTGTAGAAGAGGTTCTCACGCTGCTCTAGCTCCTCAGCCTTGTTTTGCAAGCTTAGAAGCCTTCTTGCTACTAAAAGCTTCCCCTGGACTGGTACTTCTTCATGTTCTTCTTCAGTGTCTTCTTGGTCAGACTCGGTGTTGTCATCTTCTGAGTCATACTCTCCATCTTCCAGCAAGATCATGACCCTCTTGTTGGTACATTCATTGGCATAATGACCTCTTCCTTGGCACTTGAAACACTTGACATCACGAGCTCTGGAACTAGAAGCTTCAACCTTGCCTTTGCCCTTTTCAAGAGCACTGCTTGGTTTGGTCTCTTCTCTTGGATAGGACTTGTGATCCTTCTGGAACGGTTTAGACTCCTTAGGGTAAGGTGACTTCTCTTCCTTGGTGTTGTGTAACCGGTTAGAGCCATAGTGGTTGCGTGAATGTCCCTTCCTCTTGAGCTGTTGCTCCACAAGAATAGCCTTGTGTAGCATCTCTTCAAGCTCCACATAATGTTGCATCTCAACATTGTCTTGTATCTCTCGGTTTAAACCACATAGGAACCTTGACATGGTTGCTTCTCTATCTTCTGATATGCTAGCTCTTAGCATGAGCAACTCCATTTCCTGGTAATACTCCTCCACTGATCTTGAACCTTGGGTAAGTTTCCTAAGCCGGTGATGCAAGTCTCTGTGTAAGTGACTTGGAACAAATCTCTTGCGCATGATAGACTTCATCTCTGTCCAAATCTCAACTGGTTCCTCTCCATTCCTTCTACGAGTTGTGATGTACTGATCCCACCAACTTAGAGCATAGTCATAGAATTCAGTAGCAGCAATCTGAATCTTCTTGTGGTTTGTGTACTGCTTACACTGAAAGACTAGCTCAATCTTCTTCTCCCACTCAAGGTAGGCATCCGGATCAGCTTTGCCATGGAATGGGGGTATCTTTATCTTCAAACCAGCAAGCTCATCTCCCTGGTTCATCCTTCTGTCTTGGACACTCCTATGTTTTCTTTGGCTTTGCCTTGAGGATGAACTGAGGTGTTCATACTCATTGTCAGTCTCCTCATAACCGGCATGCTCTTGGCGAGTTGCATGAGGTCTCTCTTCTCTCCTAGCCTCTCGGTTTGGAACTTGACTAGTAGCTCTCCTGATGTCTTCTCTGAGCTCTCTCCGGATGTCTTCTCTGAGCTCTCTCCGGATGTCATTGAGGTTGGTCCTCATCATCTCGGTCATGGTTGCTACCATGTTCTGATTGAGTTGAGCCGACATAGCCTCCATGAGAAGCTTGTTCTTCCTGACGAGTGCAGCTTCTTCTTCAGACTCGGATCCCATGCTTCCTGCACAAAGGTAAACAAAATAACCAGTAAAAGGTTTCTAGGTAACAAGACAAGCAAAAAGGAAAAAGGATAAAACAAACTAAAGCTTCTTCTGCAAGACAAAAGTAAAAAGGATAATCGGCTACAAGCAAAAAGGAGATTAGGGTTGCCGATTTCTAGCAAAAAGGAAATTCTTCAAATCTTGTCTAAACTTTTCTAAGCTTTTCTAGCACCCTAAGCAACCTTAGTCTACTCGTGTTCACGGTGATTAACAAGATTAACAGATGCAACAAAGTGATCTAAGAAGCAAAGAACTAAGGCGGCTAGGGTTTCTCTCTCTAGGTTTTTCTCGCAAGCAAAAAGGAAAAAGTTTAAATCCTTGTCTAAACTCTTATGAAACTCGAGCAGCCCTAAACAAATTAGAACTACTGCTTAAACAAGATGATAGAGATGAAACACGGATGAAACAAAAATAACAAGAGAGAAAACGAGTACTTCCCAACCAAAGGTGCTCTGATACCACTTGATGCGCCCCTAGGATGCTCTTTGGTTGATGGGAATGGATAGATCCTTGCAAGAACGAATCAGAGACTCAAGTTCTTCAAGGTTGTGGATGGATTGGTGACACAAGAGGGGTGATAAGATCTCTTGATACTCCTAGATGAATAACTCGGATATAACACACCAAGCAAACTGTGAGAATATAGAGAATATTGTTGAGATAGAGAAGAGAATGACCAGAAGAAGAAGCTGGTTCATGATCCAAAGAAATAAAGAAACAAGAAGAAGAAGAAGGAGTGATCCGGATACTCCAAGTTGAGACTGGTTCATACAGTCTTGTGAACTAAGTCATTATTAGAATGGAGAAGAAAGAAGCATGGCTGAGTGTGGTCCATTGATCTGAGAGATAAAGAAAACAAAGAGAAGAATAGACCACACTCAGATCAATGGACCACACTCAGCCATGCTTCTTTCTTCTCCATTCTAATAATGACTTAGTTCACAAGACTGTATGAACCAGTCTCAACTTGGAGTATCCGGATCACTCCTTCTTCTTCTTCTTGTTTCTTTATTTCTTTGGATCATGAACCAGCTTCTTCTTCTGGTCATTCTCTTCTCTATCTCAACACTCCCCCTCAAGCTTGACCATAGGATATCCTTGGACAAGCTTGGAACCTTGAAGAAATCCCTCATTAAAACCTTAGTATGCAAAACCCAATGGGACAAAAACATACTAAGGAAAAAGAGTAGAAATCCCCAAGGCCTAGGGATTGGCCAGTGAGCCTTTGTGCCTTAGACCAGTGTGGTTAGACACAAAGAGATCTGGATCACGGCCCTTTCTTGTGCTGCAAGGGTGAACTCCACCCCTTGCACACATCAACAACCCGGAACTCATCTCTTGGCCGGTTTGGTATCTCCCCTATCTTCTGACTACTCGCCATTCTGATGGGGTTAAGGACCTCCAGCTTCTACTACAGAGAGCTCCAACAATGTTAATCATGATGGGGAGTGAACTCCACTTGAATCCCCCACTTGGTAGACCAATTTGGATCATGAACTCTATCACCCGCAACTGATCTCTAGACAGCAGAACGCCTGCAACTTGTAACTGGTGTAACCTCCAAACCGTAACTCCTTTTAGACTGATTCCAATTCGCCGCGTGCCCTTGATGAGTGTATAATGTAGGGCAATTAGTTTCATGGTCAAATTATTCATGGTGAGGAAGTTATCCTCCTTTTCCTGAGACATGGCAGTGTGAACTCCATCACTTGCATTCTTCTTCTTCTTCTTTGATCTGAGTGAACTCCACTTCTGATCTTCTGGTGAGGCTATGGACGTCTTGAACCTTCAAAATACTCACCAATACCCCTCCTCAAGCTTGATCCAGAGAGTATAGTTGATGGACCAAGCTTGAAAGGTGAGCAAAGATGAGTATTGGACCAGGAGCTCAACACCTAACCAGGCTGCGCTTCTTCAACCGATCCACCTTTGGTTTCTGCTCCAATGCCTTACACCACACTTCTTCTTGCGTGTCTCATGAACCAGAATCTCAACACCTAACCAGGCTGCGCTTCTTCAACCGGTTTCACACACAAATCATCTCTCCATGGTCAGGAATATACAGACTCTGTAGGCTCTGAACTCATGCGCCTTTTTCTCCATGGACAGGAATATGCATCTTGTGCCGGCTCTGAACTCATGGGCCTTTTTCTCCATGGACAGGAATATGCATCTTGTGCAGGCTCTGAACAACATGGGCAAAGTCTTCTTCTTTGTCTTGATTTGATGATGGACAGAGACAATACTTCTGTACCTGAAACATCACTCAAACTCCAGCAAGAATCAGACCACACACACTAGGATCAGACCTTGGTAACTTACCAATCCTGATCCCAATGCTTTAAGAAAATGCAATGGACAGAATCTAAACAACTCATTCAGTTCAAATCCATGCAACCAATTCACTAAATGCTCAGGTATGATAACTCATCAATTACAAGGCATCTAGGCTCAATTTATCACACATATGACAATAGCAGAATGCAATGACAATTTATGACAGTAGCATAGACTAGACAACTCATCTAATCAAGCTACACAACTATGAATGCAACACATGGCCAGAAAACTCTCCTAGACCTTTAACAATGCAACAAGACAGACACTGAGACTAAGCAACTCACTTAGGCCAGAGACAACACAAAGAATTATTCTAGGACAGAAACTAGACATTACCATGCTAGCAAACTTAATCACTCCTAGAACAATACACACACCTCTTTAGTAGCATGGGACAGAAACTAGGTGCAATAACTCTAGTACCATTAAACTGTCCCAAAGATACTAAACACATACACAACACAACCAGAAATAATTTAAGCAATTAAACAGGCTCTTATTAGAGTTTAGGAGGTTAACTTACAACCAAGGAACCTGAGCTAGTTCCTTGAACCTCCATGGCTGTGAATCACTTGAATTTGAAGGGCTTGTGGGGTGGATTGACTGTCCAATACCTCCTCTTCTTGATTCTCTCCTTCTGGTCAAGGAGACACTTCAAACCCCTCCTGTTCTCTTGCTGGTCGTGGGGTTTGTTGGTCAGAAACAGAGCTTCAGCATGGCTGGCCAGAGAATGATTAGAACAGCTTAGCTTTAATGCTTCTTTAGTGACCTTTCTCCAAGAATGGTTTCTTCCATGGATTATCTTCAGCATGGACCAGATGAGGTGGTTTGGCTTCTTCTTTGGACTCCTTGAATCTACTGAAGTCGCCATTTCCTTTGAGCTCTCCATCTTAGAGAGTTTGGACCAGTGGACAATAGAATGTACCAACTGGTTTTGCAAGAAACAGAGCTTGAAACTGAAACTTTGATGAAGCTTGCTGGACTGAGCTGAAGCTTTCTTGAGTTACAGAGACTTGTATACTGTCCTATCTTGAGTTCTAGAGAGATGCTTCCCTCTTGGAAGACCTTTTGACCAGTGGATAAAGAGATGTAGCAGAAACTGTTTTGGAGACAGTTTTGAGAAGATGATGATTTGCGGAAGCTATGAAGGTTTCAGGAGCTTGGAAGCTCTGATGCCATGTAAGAATAGACAGATTCTGGTGTGTGAGTGATGTAGAAACAGATTTTGGTCGAAATTATAGAGAAGAGACTGATGAGAGTAAAGGAGAATCAAGGAGAATGCTGCTGGAGAACTAAGAGGTTAAGAGAGTATTAGTGAGTATCTGAGAGAGATTAAGTGAGAGTGAGAATCACAGAGAGTATGGACGAGATTAAGAGAGTAAAGAGTGTGGGGAGAGTGAAGTAACAAGAGAATATTGAAGAGAGAGAGAACTCCCCTCTGCCTTAGAGGTTTCACAATACACATGGGGTGGCTATATAGCCAGATTACAAATTGCAAGAGAATAAATAAATATTAAAGTACAAATCTACTAAACAAATATTATTGTAGGGTTTCTGATGAAGCCAGGAGGATGCAGGCAAGGTGAATCTCGACCAGAGGGAGTAGATAGTGACAGGAGAGAGATGGGCACAGTCTGGTTGAGTGAAAGTGACAGGTCCAAACTGCTTTCTTCTTAGGCAGAACATGTGACTTTTATTCTTAATTAAATCTCCACTTGCCTCAGCTCTCTTCAACGGTCTGATGCTCCATTTAAACTTCAAATATGCTTCAGAATATTAATCTGGACGAGTTCCCACCTTCCTTGCCTTCCAAGTCACTCTAGGTTAAGTTTGGTTACTTGGAAGCCAACACTGTACGGACTGCCTTGTGTAGCAAGGTTGTACAGACCAAACTCTTTTCAGGTATCTATTCTTCTCTTTGTTTTCTTTATCTCTCAGATCAATGGACCACACTCAGCCATGTTTCTTTCTTCCCCATTCTAATAATGACTTAGTTCACAAGACTGTATGAACCAGTCTCAACTTGGAGTATCCGGATCACTCCTTCTTCTTCTTCTTGTTTCTTTATTTCTTTGGATCATGAACCAGCTTCTTCTTCTGGTCATTCTCTTCTCTATCTCAACACTCCCCCTCAAGCTTGACCATAGGATATCCTTGGACAAGCTTGGAACCTTGAAGAAATCCCTCATTAAAACCTTAGTATGCAAAACCCAATGGGACAAAAACATACTAAGGAAAAAGAGTAGAAATCCCCAAGGCCTAGGGATTGGCCAGTGAGCCTTGGTGCCTTAGACCAGTGTGGTTAGACACAAAGAGATCTGGATCACGGCCCTTTCTTGTGCTGCAAGGGTGAACTCCACCCCTTGCACACATCAACAACCCGGAACTCATCTCTTGGCCGGTTTGGTATCTCCCCTATCTTCTGACTACTCGCCTTTCTGATGGGGTTAAGGACCTCCAGCTTCTACTCCAGAGAGCTCCAACAATGTTAATCATGATGGGGAGTGAACTCCACTTGAATCCCCCACTTGGTAGACCAATTTGGATCATGAACTCCATCACCCGCAACTGATCTCTAGACAGCAGAACGCCTGCAACTTGTAACTGGTGTAACCTCCAAACCGTAACTCCTTTTAGACTGATTCCAATTCGCCGCGTGCCCTTGATGAGTTTATAATGTAGGGCAATTAGTTTCATGGTCAAATTATTCATGGTGAGGAAGTTATCCTCCTTTTCCTGAGACATGGCAGTGTGAACTCCATGACTTGCATTCTTCTTCTTCTTCTTTGATCTGAGTGAACTCCACTTCTGATCTTCTGGTGAGGCTATGGACGTCTTGAACCTTCAGAATACTCACCAATACCCATGACCCTTCTTCTTGCAATGGTCACAAATCCACACCTTCTTGTCTTCAGCCTTAAAGTAACCTTTGTTTGCAACTCCTTCAGCTTGGTTTGCTAAGACCAAGTCGCCTTTGCCTCCAAAGAGACCAACTGAGCCTTGCTCCTTCTGGATTTGAGCACAAACATCTTCTAGTGTTGGTAGCTTCTCAGCCCGGAGCATGTGTTTGATGAGATCATTGTACCCTGGGTTTAGAGTAAGAAGCAAAGCAAAGACCTTGTCTTGCTCTCTCCTCTCATTAAGAACGTTTGGATCCAGGGTGCTTGGTCTCAGCATTTCTAACTCAGCCCACAATGCTCTGAACTTGCCAAAGTGTTGATTGAAGTCCATGCTCTCCTGGTGAAGTGAGTTAATAGCCTTCTTGACTTCAAAGACTCTACTCAGGTTTGAAATGTTGCCATACACCTTTTGCAGTGTATCCCACAACTCTTTGGAGCTCTCACAGTAAGAGTAAGCTGCCAAGATAGATAGTTCCAGACTGTTTTGAATAATGGACATCACCATGAAGTCCTCCTGACCCCATTTTCCATCAACAGTCACCACCTTCTCCACACCATCTTTATCTTGGACGGTTTTTGTTGGGGCTTCTCTAACAGAAACATGTTCCCATAAGCCCCTACCTCCAAGTGCTGTCTTGGCTAGTCTAGACCACAACAGATAGTTGACACCAGTTTAAGGTCACTGGAATAGCCACGAGTTTTGAGTTCTCCATCTTGAATCTCTCTTTTCCAGCAGGTAATAGAGTGTTTCAAGGATTTTGAAATGAACTAAGTAATGAAACAGAGTAATGAAACAGAGTGATGAAACAGAGTAAGTTTGCGGAAGAAATGAAAGAGAATAGGAAGAATAAGGTTTCAAGAGCTTTTATGGCTCTGATACCATGTAAATTTAGAGATTCATAGAGCTTTTAATGGAAGAACATGATGAACAAACTGAAGAACAAGAGAGAGAAGAGAGGATTCGTGTAGGTAGAGAATAAAGAGAGAGGAAAGTGTTTTCCTTGCTTAGATTAGTTTCTGAGTACATGCCTATTAATAGGCAAACAAAACAAAAACAACTAATAAACAATTCAGACAAGTTGAGCAGAGAAAATATTAAACAATTGGGTCTGGAGCAGTCTGAAGAAAGGCAGGGGCTCGTCCAGCCATGTTAGAAAGTGACAGGTGAAGAATGGTCCCCCCCTCTCTCCATTTGAATTCATTTGAACTCTTCTGCCCTTGGCCTTATCCTCCAACGTCTATTTGCCTTTGTCAACATCCTCCTTTGGTTCTGAATAGAGTAAGCTTCCTTCCTTTTCAATTTAAACCTTCCCTTGTCTTGCAAGCCACGTTAGGTCACTCCTTGACCTAACTGTACTGACAAATGGTTATTTCATACTTGATCATTCTGGATGATTCTCTTGCCTTGATATCTTCTTCTCTATTATTCATGTCTTCTTGTCAACATTTATTTCCAGATTATTTATTCTTCATGTCAACAGTTTCTACATCACTCACACACCAGAATCTGTCTATTCTCACAAATATGGTTAGAATTAAAGTGTGTAAGAGTCTGGTTTGGAGAAAACAAGAGAATGGATGAGAGACAAGATTATGAGGCAGAAAATGGAAGATTTTAGTGAGAGTGAGAGTGTTTGTGAGTGTGAGATCGTGTGGCCAGAGAGTAAGAGACTTGAGAGAGTTAAGGAACTAGAGAATAGAATATTGGGTGAAGAAGAGACTTAACTCTCACCTCAGAGAGTATGAGAGATTATGGAGAGTTTAAGAGAGTTTTTGAGTATGAGAGAGTGTATGAGACTTAGAGAGAATATGAGAGTGTATGAACCAGAGAGAATAGTGAAGGAGGAGGCTCAATTATCCTTAGATATTTCGTGGGTTACATGTGGGGGCTTTATAGCCAAGATACAAGAAACTCACAAGACTACAAACACATTAAACTAACAATAAAAGAGGAAACTAAACTAATAATATTGTATGGAAAGATGATTCAGAACTGGCTGGACAGACTGGTGTAGAGCAGGCTGGTGTGGACAGACTGGCATGTCCAGAGAAGGAGAAAGAGACAGGAGGAGAGGCACAGCCTTCCTTGGTGATAGTGACATGTCTACACAACTTCTTATGCACCCCATGTGACTTCTTCTTGTTTAATTCAAACCAGATTGATCCAATTGCATTCAAACTGAATTTCCTTGACTTCTGGAACTTCAGCCACGTCCACAAGGTCTTCCCCACTCGTTCCTTGCCTTTCAAGTCATGTATGGTTAGGTTTTTGATGAACTGTAGGGAGCTTCAAATCTTCTTACTTTGCTGTCCCGGTTTGAACCTTAATCCAGCTTGCTTCTCTTCTTCTCTTTCTTTAATTATTCCAACACAAACACCCTTAGGTTCCTGGATACTACACACCAGAAGAAACTCGACAACTTGTCTTAGAGAGAGAGCCGTCAAGGAGAAAAGATAACTCGTTGATTAAAGGATGGATGAGTACAATAGGGTTTAGAGACCCGTTTAAATAAGGAGAAACCGAGAACATGCTCTCTAGGGTTTCGGAAATAAGTAAAAAGGAAACTATAGTTTAACTTTAACATAAGCTTTAAAATGAAATAAAAATGTAAACTTCTTTAGCCTTGGACCGAGATAGGGCCTAAGTGATGTGAAGACAAGTTGTGGCCTCGTTAAAAACCTTCCTCCGGAAAACCTCGTGGGACAAAACCAAAAGCAAGGAAAAAAGCATGCACCCCATGTCTTGCCTAGACACTAACTCAGCTTGACGTAGAGATGGCTTGAATTGTGATCAAGACATCTCGGATCAGACCTTGTCCAAGACTTTCTTGTTGTGGATGTGAAGTGAGTAATCCAACAACATTCTCTTTAAGCTTCTTGACTCTGGAAGGAGTCATGGGACCTTCAGGAATGGCTAGAGCATCATCACCAGGCTGCTGGTGCAATGTGGCTTCATGTGGAAGCTCATATAGACTCTCCTTGTTCTCCTTAGTGATCCGGTCCATGATCACATCATCCCCTCCCTCTTGAAAAGGATTTGTCCTCAAATCAGGTTCATCTACAGCAAAAAGGAGCCAAGTCAGTGACATTGAAGCTATATGATACATCATACTTACCTTGGAGATCAAGTTTGTAGGCATTGTCATTGATCTTGTGGATGATCTCGAAAGGTCCATCAACCCTTCGCATCAGCTTGGACTTCCTCTCGTTGGGGAACCTATCCTTCCTCAGGTGCAACCAACTTGTGTCTGGTTTGTGTAGAGAAAATGAAGAACAGCAAGAACATGAGAGAGAGAGAGGGATTTCGCCCAGAATAAGAGAGAGAGAGAGGAAATCTATTTCCTTAATTCAAATGGTTCTCTGCTACATGATTTAAATAAGCTAGGCAAATCAACATAAGGACAACAAGAATGAATAAACAATGCTTCTGGTCTCCTGAGCACAAAAGGACAAGGCTCTCCCAGCCATAGTGAAAGTGACAGGTCACTGGTCAATCTCAGCCTAAACCCAACATGTGATTCTTGTTTGTAACCTTCTCCAACAGCTCTCTACTCTTCTGGCCGACCTGATATTAATATAATAAGTCTCCTTATGCCTCCTTGTCAAGTTAAACCACTTTCTTGTTGTCTAAGTTAGGTCCAAGTCGAATATGACCTAAACTGTACACACCATTACTTTCTTGATCAGTCTGGATTGCCTCATCTTGTCTCTTCATCTCTAAGCTTCATTTATTTTCTTCATGTCAACCCTTGTTCTTATTTCTTCATCTCAACAATAACTCCATCTTATTTGTTCTTCATCTCAACAAAAAGAGTAGAAATCCCCAAGGCCTAGGGATTGGCCAGTGAGCCTTTGTGCCTTAGACCAGTGTGGTTAGACACAAAGAGCTCTGGATCACGGCCCTTTCTTGTTCTGCAAGGGTGAACTCCACCCCTTGCACACATCAACAACCCGGAACTCATCTCTTGGCCGGTTTGGTATCTCCCCTATCTTCTGACTACTCGCCATTCTGATGGGGTTAAGGACCTCCAGCTTCTACTACAGAGAGCTCCAACAATGTTAATCATGATGGGGAGTGAACTCCACTTGAATCCCCCACTTGGTAGACCAATTTGGATCATGAACTCTATCACCCGCAACTGATCTCTAGACAGCAGAACGCCTGCAACTTGTAACTGGTGTAACCTCCAAACCGTAACTCCTTTTAGACTGATTCCAATTCGCCGCGTGCCCTTGATGAGTGTAGAATGTAGGGCAATTAGTTTCATGGTAAAATTCTTCATGGTGAGGAAGTTATCCTCCTTTTCCTGAGACATGCCAGTGTGAACTGTTGAAATAAGTGAGTACATGAAGACATTAATACCAAGAAGAGATCAAGAGAAGAGAGGAAGAAGACTTGAAGAAGACTCAGGCAGTTTGAAATTCAAAACTAGATCTGCTGGAAAACAGCTGTCATGCACTTATGTTTCTCTCTCTCTCTCTCTCTTCTATCTGTCTTTAAAACTCTTGTAAAGCCACGAAAATGAGAAAATAAGAAGCTGAGTATTCTCTCCATTCTCTCTATTCTCTTTATTCTCCCTATTCTCTGTTTTTTTTCTCTAAAGATTTCATGGTATCAGAGCCTGGTTACTGATAATCTGGGTGTGTGTTCTTCATTTAACAGTAAAGGTTGAAACTTTCTAGAGATTCAAGGAAAGTTTGAAGTTTGAAGCTTTCTTTCACTAGATCTAAAGTCTTTTCTGGTTGATTCATCTCAAAGTCTCAACCTTTCCTGGATTTGAAACTCGAGTGTTCTTCAGCTTCATAAAGACTCAAGCTTTTCCAGATCTGTTTTTTTTTTCTTTTTCGAAAAATCTGGGTTCTTTCTTGAGTGTTCTTGGTGTTCTTGAGAGTTCTTGGTGTTCTTGAGTGCTTTTGGCGTTCTGGGTTTGGTCAAGTCTTTCTGATGAAGACAACCAGTCTCAACAGTGAAAGAAAGCAAAGATCTAGTTTTTCAGTGAAGACTGAAGAGGAAAATGGTGGAATCTGGTCCAGATGGGCAAAGGCAGCTTTGGGAAGCTGTATGCTGTGGAGAAGTCATGTAAAGGAGACACCTTTAAGAGAAATGGCTACAGAAGAAGGTCAGGCGTGGAGTCTGAAGTATGAAGAAAGAGCTGTTCAAGAAATCAGTACAAGGGGTGAGATTGTAACAGCTTATGGGAGTAGATCCAATCTGAGAAAAAGAAAGGAAGAACTCCAGAAGATTGTTCAGCATACACATGAGATGTGTAAGAAGAACAAGAAACAAACTTTGATTTGGAATGGTGCAAGATGCAAGAAGGGAAGGCTGAGGAGACTTTCCATGACTTGGATCAGAAGGAAAAATACTCAAAGGAAGAGTAGAAAGGTTGGTCAGTTAAAAGGAGATATGGAGGTCAAAATGGCCAAGAAAGCTGTGCAACAGATGATTAGAGGAGAGTGCTCTTACTCTGCCTACATGGGTAGCTCAGTGGAGAAGAAAGTGGATATGAGACATCAGGAGACAACAGGAGCTGATGGTTTCGTTACCAGGAAGGAATGGGAAGGATACATAAAGGAAATCCAAGCCTTGGTCACTGCCAAGAAGCGCAGCAGACAGTCCAATGCTAATGAAGAGATCACTAAGCCTATCATCATTGACTCTGGAGCAACGCATCACATGATCAGTGATAGGAGCTTGATGAGTGACATTAAAGCCACTACAGGAAGTGTTAAGATAGCCAATGGTGATCAGATTCCAATAGAGGGGATAGGAAACTTGAAACTGTTTGAGAAGGATTCAGCTGCTTTCTACCTGCCTAGGTTTACATCCAATTTGATATCTGTGAAGAGGGCAACAGTGGACCTTAATTGTCAAGTTGTCTTCAGGCCAAATGAGATGGAGTTTCAAGACCTGGAGTCTGGACAAGTTATTGGTAGAGGAGATGTCAAAAATGAGCTCTACCACCTTCACACAACTAAGCTCTCTAAACCCTTTAACTCTGTTTGTTTAAGTAGTGCTACTGATAGGATTGAAAGCATTACTTGGCATGCTAGGTTGGGTCATCCTCATACTCGAGCAATAGAACTGATTCTTCCTGCTTTATCATTCAATCATTTAGAGTGTGAGGCTTGCATATTAGGGAAGCACTGTAGGACTGTTTTCCCAGCATCTGAAACTATATATGGGAACTGCTTTGATCTAGTTCACTCTGACGTGTGGACATCCCCATGTGTGTCTAGGGACAATCAGAAGTATTTTGTGACATTCATTGATGAAAAGTCTAAATACACTTGGATCACTTTGCTTCCATCTAAGGATAGAGTTCTGGATGCCTTTATAAACTTCCAAGCATATGTTACTAACCATTACAATGCTACTGTGAAGGTACTAAGGTCTGATAATGGAGGTGAATACACCAGTCATGCCTTCAAGAATCACATGGATAAGCATGGAATAGTGCATCAGACCAGCTGTCCCTACACGCCACAGCAGAATGGGGTTGCTGAAAGGAAGAATAGACACTTGATGGAGGTTGCTAGATCCATGATGTACCACACCAATGTCCCTAGGCGTTTCTGGAGTGATGCTGTTCAGACTGCTTGCTATCTCATCAATAGGATCCCAACCAAGGTACTGAAGAATCTGTCTCCATATGAAGTGTTGAACAAGACCAAGCCTTACATAGATCATCTGAGAGTCTTTGGGAGTCTATGCTATGTCTTGGTTCCTGGAGAACAGAGAAACAAGCTGGATGCAAAGAGCACTAGAGCTATGTTCATTGGGTACTCAGTAACCCAAAAAGGATATAAGTGCTATGATCCAGTAACAAGGAGAGTATTGGTATCCAGGGATGTGAAGTTCATGGAAACAAAGGGGTATTATGAGGAGAAGAACTGGAAGGACCTAGAGGATATGTCTAATGAACCAGAGAATAAGGCAGTGAATCTGAGGAACCTATTGGAGAAGCTTGGGATAGACATGTCCCAGAATCAGGAGATAAGAAGGAACACTCCTTCTGATCAGGTTAGAGAAGCTGAAAGAATAATCCCTCTTGATCATGAGAGGGGGAGTGAATCTGAATCAAGTGTGCAAGAGCAGCACCAAGAGGATTCAGCACATCATGATCAAGATGTGGCTCAGTCAAGTGAAGATGAGCAGGAAGAATATCATGACCCAGAGGAGGTTAATGATACAGAAGCAGATGATCAGACTCAAGTTCAGCCATTGCGGAGGAGTGAAAGGTTGAAGAATAGGATGCCAGAAACAGAAACTCAAGAAGAAACTCAAGAAGAGGTTCAACCTCTGCGAAGAAGCACTAGGGAGAGAAAGGATCCTTCCAACTGGGTAAACACGAGAGTGTACTACAATGCCCAGGCTGTGAAGCATCCTTCTCAAGCTGTGTGTTCCTTTGCAGAGTATCCAGAAGAACACATGGTGTTTATGTGTAATCTGGATGAAAGTGACATTCCAAGATCCTATGAGGAAGCTATGAAGGACAAGGAATGGAGAGAGTCAGTGGGCAGTGAAAGGGATGCAATGATCAAGAATGACACTTGGTATGAGAGTGAACTACCGGAAGGGAAGAAGGCTGTGACTAGTAGATGGATCTTCACAATCAAGTATCTGGCAAATGGAAAGGTTGATAGGAAGAAGACCAGATTGGTAGCAAGAGGGTTTACACAAACCTATGGAGAAGATTACATTGACACATTTGCTCCTGTTGCCAAGCTACATACAGTTCGAATCATCCTATCAGTTGCAACCAATTTGGAGTGGGATTTGTGGCAGATGGATGTGAAGAATGCTTTCTTGCAAGGAGAGCTTGAGGATGAAGTATATATGCATCCTCCTCCTGGTTTTGAGTATCTAGTAAAGGCAGGAAATGTTTTGAGATTGAAGAAGGCTATATATGGGCTGAAACAATCACCAAGGGCATGGTATAGGAAGCTAAGCACTACTCTGAATGGAAGAGGCTTCAGGAAGTCTGAATTAGACCATACTCTCTTCACCTTAACAGGACCTTCAGGGATCATTGTTATTCTGGTGTACGTGGATGATCTGATCATCACAGGGAATGATAAGGCAGGGATTCAAGCCACTAAAGACTTTCTCAAGTCTGTGTTTGATATCAAGGACTTGGGGGAGATGAAGTACTTCTTGGGTATTGAGATATGCAGATCTAAGGAGGGTCTGTTCATGAATCAGAGGAAGTATACTCTAGATAAGGTAAAGGGAGCTGGCGTGCTTGGAGGAAAGACAGCCAAGACACCTCTTGAAGAGGGGTACAAGGTTTTACTTGAGGGGGAGATTGAAGAAAAACAACTGTTTGAGGATGCTAAACTTTACAGGAAGATGGTTGGAAAACTGATATACTTGACTATCACAAGACCAGATATATGCTTTGCAGTGAATCAAGTAAGTCAGCGTATGGAGGCTCCAAAGGTCCATCACTGGAAAATGGTTGATAGGATACTGAGGTACTTGAGTGGAACTCCTGGACAAGGAGTTTGGATGGGATGTAATGGCAGTACAGAAGTAGTTGGGTATTGTGATGCTGATTGGGCAGGAGATAGAGTGGATAGGAAATCAACTACTGGGTATTGTACATTCGTTGGAGGAAACCTGGTTACTTGGAAGAGTAAGAAGCAAAAGGTTATCTCCTGCTCAAGTGCTGAGGCGGAGTATAGAGCTATGTTGAAGCTGACAAATGAGCTGGTATGGATCAAAGGTATTCTCAAGCATCTGGAGATTGAAATAAGTGAGTACATGAAGATATTAATACCAAGAAGAGATCAAGAGAAGAGAGGAAGAAGACTTGAAGAAGACTCAGGCAGTTTGAAATTCAAAACTAGATCTGCTGGAAAACAGCTGTCATGCACTTATGTTTCTCTCTCTCTCTCTCTCTTCTATCTGTCTTTAAAACTCTTGTAAAGCCACGAAAATGAGAAAATAAGAAGCTGAGTATTCTCTCCATTCTCTCTATTCTCTTTATTCTCCCTATTCTCTGTTTTTTTTCTCTAAAGATTTCATGAACTCCATCACTAGCTTCTTCTTCTTCTTCTTTGATCTGAGTGAACTCCACTTTTGATCTTCTGGTGAGGCTATGGACGTCTTGAACCTTCAGAATACTCACCAATACCCCTCCTCAAGCTTGATCCAGAGAGTATAGGTGATGGACCAAGCTTTAAAGGTGAGCAAAGATGAGTATTGGACCAGGAGCTCAACACCTAACCAGGCTGCGCTTCTTCAACCGGTTTCACACACAAAACATCTCTCCATGGTCAGGAATATACAGACTCTGTAGGCTCTGAACTCATGGGCCTTTTTCTCCATGGACAGGAATATGCATCTTGTGCAGGCTCTGAACTCATGGGCCTTTTTCTCCATGGACAGGAATATGCATCTTGTGCAGGCTCTGAACAACATGGGCAAAGTCTTCTTCTTTGTCTTGATTTGATGATGGACAGAGACAACACTTCTGTACCTGAAACATCACTCAAACTCCAGCAAGAATCAGACCACACACACTAGGATCAGACCTTGGTAACTTACCAATCCTGATCCCAATGCTTTAAGAAAATGCAATGGACAGAATCTAAACAACTCATTCAGTTCAAATCCATGCAACCAATTCACTAAATGCTCAGGTATGATAACTCATCAATTACAAGGCATCTAGGCTCAATTTATCACACATATGACAATAGCAGAATGCAATGACAATTTATGACAGTAGCATAGACTAGACAACTCATCTAATCAAGCTACACAACTATGAATGCAACACATGGCCAGAAAACTCTCCTAGACCTTTAACAATGAAACAAGACAGACACTGAGACTAAGCAACTCACTTAGGCCAGAGACAACACAAAGAATTATTCTAGGACAGAAACTAGACATTACCATGCTAGCAAAGTTAATCACTCCTAGAACAATACACACACAACTCTTTAGTATCATGGGACAGAAACTAGGTGCAATAACTCTAGTACCATTAAACTGTCCCAAAGATACTAAACAGATACACAACACAACCAGAAATAATTTAAGCAATTAAACAGGCTCTTATTAGAGTTTTGGAGGTTAACTTACAACCAAGGAACCTGAGCTAGTTCCTTGAACCTCCATGGCTGTGAATTACTTGAATTTGAAGGGCTTGTGGTGTGGATTGACTGTCCAATACCTCCTCTTCTTGATTCTCTCCTTCTGGTCAAGGAGACACTTCAAACCCCTCCTGTTCTCTTGCTGGTCGTGGGTTTTGTTGGTCAGAAACAGAGCTTCAGCATGGCTGGCCAGAGAATGATTAGAACAGCTTAGCTTTAATGCTTCTTTAGTGACCTTTCTCCAAGAATGGTTTCTTCCATGGATTATCTTCAGCATGGACCAGATGAGGTGGTTTGGCTTCTTCTTTGGACTCCTTGAATCTACTGAAGTCGCCATTTCCTTTGAGCTCTCCATCTTAGAGAGTTTGGACCAGTGGACAATAGAATGTACCAACTGGTTTTGCAAGAAACAGAGCTTGAAACTGAAACTTTGATGAAGCTTCCTGGACTGAGCTGAAGCTTTCTTGAGTTACAGAGACTTGTATACTGTCCTATCTTGAGTTCTGGAGAGATTATTCCCTCTTGGAAGACCTTTTGACCAGTGGATAAAGAGATGTAGCAGAAACTGTTTTGGAGACAGTTTTGAGAAGATGATGATTTGCGGAAGCTATGAAGGTTTCAGGAGCTTGGAAGCTCTGATACCATATGAGAATAGACAGATTCTGGTGTGTGAGTGATGTAGAAACAGAATGTGGTCAAAATTATAGAGAAGAGACTGATGAGAGTAAAGGAGAATGCTGCTGGAGAACTAAGAGATTAAGAGAGTATTAGTGAGTATCTGAGAGGAATTAAGTAAGAGTGAGAATCACAGAGAGTATGGACGAGATTAAGAGAGTAAAGAGTGTGGGGAGAGTGAAGTAACAAGAGAATATTGAAGAGAGAGAGGGAACTCCCCTCTGCCTTAGAGGTTTCACAATACACATGGGGTGGCTATATAGCCAGATTACAAATTGCAAGAGAATAAATAAATATTAAAGTACAAATCTACTAAACAAATATTATTGTAGGGTTTCTGATGAAGCCAGGAGGATGCAGCCAAGGTGAATCTCGACCAGAGGGAGTAGATAGTGACAGGAGAGAGATGGGCACAGTCTGGTTGAGTGAAAGTGACAGGTCCAAACTGCTTTCTTCTTAGGCAGAACATGTGACTTTTATTCCTAATTAAATCTCCACTTGCCTCAGCTCTCTTCAACGGTCTGATGCTCCATTTAAACTTCAAATATGCTTCAGAATATTAAGCTGGACGAGTTCCCACCTTCCTTGCCTTCCAAGTCACTCTAGGTTAAGTTTGGTTACTTGGAAGCCAAGACTGTACGGACTGCCTTGTGTAGCAAGGTTGTACAGACCAAACTCTTTTCAGGTATCTATTCTTCTCTTTGTTTTCTTTATCTCTCAGATCAATGGACCACACTCAGCCATGCTTCTTTCTTCTCCATTCTAATAATGACTTAGTTCACAAGACTGTATGAACCAGTCTCAACTTGGAGTATCCGGATCACTCCTTCTTCTTCTTCTTGTTTCTTTATTTCTTTGGATCATGAACCAGCTTCTTCTTCTGGTAATTCTCTTCTCTATCTCAACAAAAATGGTGTAGC